>ML326328.1:0-17069 GCA_005239505.1 Nicotiana paniculata | reverse complement strand
TTTTTTTTTTTTTTTTTTTCTCAACTTCTAATTTTTCTAATCTCATCTAAAGAGTAAAAGTTTTCGTACACTTAATTCTTAAAATGGTAAAAAGATATCCTCCTTTTCTTGTGGGAAAATAATTTCTATCTTTACAATAATAAAAATCTCATAAACTTTCTCGTACTATGTGTATAATTTAAAGTATTTTTGAAAGCAGTAATATTAATGTAACGACCCGGCCGATCGTTCCGTGAGATTTACCCCGTTTCCCCCATTTCTGCTTTATCATATATTGCTTAGCTTGTTTATGTTGTGTTGGGGTTAGTTGGTTTGGGTCAGTTGGTTTGGGTCCGGAGTGGTCATGGTGAGAATTGAGGCATTAGTCTCCTAAAGTAGCCTAAAAGTTGAGAAAGTCAACTGAGAGTTGACTTATTGGTGAACAACCTCGAAATGCGAATTTTATGGCTCAGATAGCTTCTTAGGTGATTTGGGACTTAGGAGTGTATTCGGAATGAAGTTTTGATGTCCGGTGTAGAATTAGGCTTGAATTGGCGAAAGTTAGTTTTTGGCGATTTCCGGTCGGCAGTGTAAAATAGGCTATCGAGGTCGGAATGGGATTCCGGAAGTTGGAACAGGTCCGTTCATTTTGGGTATGTGCGTAAAATTTCAGGTCAATCGGAAGTGTTTTGGTTGGTTTCGGCGCAGTTGGCAAAATTTGGAAGTTTCAAAGTTCATAGGCTTGAATTTGATGTAATTTTTGGTGTTTTCATGTTGTTTTTGGTGTTTCGAAAGCTCGACTAAGTTGGAATAATGCTATGGGGTGTGTTGGTATGTTTGTTTTGGGCCTCGAGGGGCTCAGAATTGATTTCAAATGGTTGGCGGAGTCTTGAACTTGAAATTGCAGCAAATGGCTGTTGGTCTAAGTTTCTGGTGTTGGCCGCACCTGCGGATGGGTAGCTGCAGGTGCGACGTCGCAGGTGCGAAAGTCCATGCGCAGGTGCGAAGAGTTGGCAGGACCTGCGAAGCCGCATGTGCGAAGAAGTGGATGTAGGTGCAAAAATTGGTCTGTTAGTGGGATTGCGCAGGTGCACACCTGGGACCGCAGGTGCGGGTCCACAGGTGCGATTAAGGGTCCGCAGGTACGGAATTGCTGGGCAGAACAATATAAAAGAGGCTTCCGTGAAATTTTATTCATTTCACCATTGTTGCACGCAGTCGGAGCTCATTTGAAGGCAATTTGAAGAGAGAATTTGTGGGTCTTCAGTGAGATAAGTTCCCTAGTTATTAAAGTCGATTCTATGCTATTTTGTTCGGATTAGACTTGAAAATTGAAGGATTAAAGTAGAAAAAGGTTGGAAAAAATGGGTGGAGAATTGGAAAACTCTTTTGGCAATTTGGGTAGGGTTTTGTGGTCCGATTGTGGTGTTTTTGGTATGTGTAGGATCGTGGGAGGTCGAGGTTTCTAGTGATGTAAAATTTATCGAATTCCGAGACGTGGGCCCGGGGCTTGAGTTTGGCCGAATTTCGAGATTCTTTTATAATTTGATAGTTTTCGATTGGGTTGTGCTCCTTTAGTATATATTAATGATGTTAAACTGATTTTGGCTAGATTCGGAACAATCGGGAGCCAATTTAGGGGGCAAGAGCATAGCAGACTAGTGTTGTGGCCCGGTAGAGGTAAGTAATGGTTATAAATCTTGTCCAGAAGGCATGAAACCCCGGACTTCATATTTCTCACTGATTTTAGAATGGCGCACATGTCGGATGATGAGTATGTGGCGTGCACTGATTTTTGTATTGGACTTGGTCCTCTCCGCGGCAACTATTGAGGTGCATATTTTACTCAAAACCTTATGTTAAATTATGTTCTAAAGATTGTTGCAATATTTGGGCTATAAGCCGTGTTTGGGTTCTCGTGCCGATCTATTTAGACCCCTTGGGAGCTTTTTACAGTTGTTTTCCTCACTATTTATTGATGATTTCACTCAGTCACATTGTGTTACTATTTTCGAAACCCAACCCGATTTACACTACTTGAGATTTAAAAATGATGTTTTGGGTCGAGTACCCTGTTTTACTGATTCGCCCGAGGGGATTTTGAGAGGTTCTACTAAGTGAGGCCGAGGGCCTGTTTTTGAGAATATGATATGCCACGAGGTGGCTTAATATTAGCGCTTGGGCTGAAGGAGCCCCTCCGGAGTCTGGACACACCCCGAGTGAGCGCACTGAGTGACGAGTGATTACGAGGCATGAGTGACTGTGAGGTGAGCCGAGTGGCTGATTATGAGAGATGGTGAGGTATGCCCAAGGGGCTGATTATGAGTGACTGTGAGGCATGCCCGTGGGGCTGATGATGATACATGTTTTTGCCCGATAGGCTACTTATGATTTTACCGAGCATCAGCTATCTATTCCGTGCGGAGCTAGAGTGCAGGATATAGAGGTAGCTGTTCAGCGTCCGCAACATCTTTGTTTTCGTTTCTTGTTGTACCTAGCTATTTATTCGGAGGTTTTGTATTATAATAGTATACATTTTTGGCTTATCTCTCTTAGATGCTCATGACATGTTGGCTCCGGGTTTTGGGGTTGGTTTAACTGTTTATTGGCCTAATGTATTTAGTAAATTTTGTATATTGTATGAACTGCTTGAAATTGGTTGGGATTTTTAAGGAAATTGTAAACATGTGATTATTGGCTAACCTAATTCCATGATAGGCGCCATCACAGTCGGTTTAGGATTTGGGGTTGTGACAGCTTGGTATCAGAGCCTAGGTTACATAGGACTCAACGGTCGTGAGCAAGTTTAGTAGAGTCTTGCGGATCAGTACGGAGACGTCTATACTTATCTTCGAGAGGCTGCAGAGTGACCAGACACCGGCTAGACCAGCGAGAGGTCGAGGCCGCAATCGAGGACGTGGTAAAGGTAGGGGACAGCCCGTGCAGCAGCCGAGACAGTACCACGGGATCCCCCTATTGATCAGGATCAGGTTCCCCCCGATGGTGTTCCAGCGGGATAGGCTCAGCCACCGGCAGTGCCTATTTTTATTTCGGGTCTTCAGGAGACCCTGTCTCAGATATTGACAGTGTGCACCAGTTTGACTTAGGCAGTCGCTATGTCTTCTACTGCCACCACAGCTCAGGCCGGGGGAGGCAATCAAACTCCAGCTGCCCGGACACCTGAGCAGGTTGTACGGGGTATTCAGACATCGGGAGCAGCCCTAGCTCAGCCAGTTGCTCTAGTCCAGGATTATGTGGTCCCTGCTATGCCTGAGGACGAGCAGCGCAGGTTGGAGAGGTTCAGCAGACTTCAGCCTCCGAATTTTAGCGGTACAGAGGGCGAGGATGCCCAGGGGTTTCTAGATAAGTGCCAGAGGATACTACGTACTCCGGGTATTTTGGAGACCAGTGGGGTCTCATTTGTTACATTTCAGTTTGCGGGTGCTGCCTTTACTTGGTGGGAGTCATTCGAGAGGCGTAGGCCAGTTGTTTCACTACCTCTCACCTGGCAGTAGTTCTCCACTATCTTTTTGAAGAAGTATGTTCCTCAGTCCAACAAAGAGGAGCAACGCAGGCAGTTTGAGCAGCTGTGCCAGGGAGAGTTATCAGTTACTCAGTACGAGATGAGGTTTTCCGAGATGGTTAGGCATTCTTCTGAGATTGTCCCTATTGATAGGGAGAGGTTGATGAGGTTTGTAGATGGTCTTACTTATCAACTCCGGCTATTTATGTCTCGGGAGAGAGTATCAGGTGCTTCATTCGAGCAGGTTGTTGACATAGCTCCAGATATTGAGTCCGATCACCGCCAGGAGCGGAAGGAGAGGGAGTCCAAGAGGCCTCGTGGTTTGGGAAGTTCTAGTGGTCCTCCCTTCAGGGGGCAGTTTCAGCAGGGTAGGGGCCGTTCATTCAAGCCTCTTCAGTCGGCCCGCCCTGCGTATAGTGGTGCATCTTTGGGGCATGGTCCCCGTGGTTCTCAGCCAGGCCGTACTTTATTTGGTGCCCTCCCAGCTCAGAGTGCAGCTCGAGCACCCCCAGTTCAGAGTTCTCCTATGCATGATTCTTCCAATGGCCGTTCTAGTGTCAGGGGTTTCTATCAGTCCCCCGCCTCCAGCTCCAGGGAGTTGTTTTGAGTGTGGAGAGTTCGGGCACATGTGGAGGTAGTTTCCCCGCCGTCTCGGTGGTTCTTCTCAGTACAGGGGCCAGCCCTCGACTTTAGCTCAAGTTACTTCACCACCCGCCCAGGCAGCCAGGGGTGTTAGTCAGTCAGCCAGAGGCCTCCCTAGAGGGGAAGGTCGAGCAGGGGGAGGTCAGGCCCACATGTATGCATTTCCAGCCAGGCCAGATGCTATGGCCTCAGATGTAATGATCGCAGGTATTGTATCAGTCTATTGCCGAGATGCCTTGGCTTTATTTGACCCTGGTTCTACATATTCCTATGTTTCTTCATATTTTGCCCGTTTTCTGGATATGCCCCATGAGTTTCTAGTCACCTCTGTTCATGTGTCGACTATGGTAGGCGATATTGTTGTTGTGGACCATGTGTATTGGTCGTGCATGATATCTATTGGGGGTCTGGAGACCCGAGTGGACATACTGTTACTCAGCATGGTCGATTTTGATGTGATATTGGGCATGGATTGGCTATCTTCGTGTCATGTTGTTCTTGATTGTCACGCTAAGACTGTGACCTTAGCTATGCCAGGGTGTCCGAGGGTTGAGTGGAGAGGTTCTTCCGAGTATATGCCTAGCAGGGTAATTTCCTACCTGAAGGCTCAGCACATGGTTGAGAAAGGGTATTTATCTTATCATGCTTTTGTGAGGGATGTCAGTGGTGAGACTCCCGCAAATGATTCTATTCATGTGGTCCGTGAATTTCCGGACGTGTTTCCTGCAGACCTGCCAGGCATGCCACCTGACAGGGATATTGATTTTGGTATTGACTTGGTGTCAGGCACCCATCCTATTTCTATTCCACCTTATTATGGCACCAGCGGAGCTAAAGGAATTGAAGGATCAGCTTCAAGAACTCCTAGATAAGGGGTTCATTCGGCCTAGTGTGTCACCTTGGAGTACACCGATGTTGTTCGTGAAAAAGAAGGATGGGTCCATGCATATGTGTATTGACTACCGGCAGCTTAACAGAGTTACGGTGAAGAACCGGTATCCGTTGCCCCGTATTGATGACTTGTTTGACCAGCTTCAGGGAGCTAGAGTGTTTTCCAAGATTGACTTGAGATCTAGGTATCATCAATTGAAGATTCGGGATTCTGACATTCTGAAGACTGCTTTCAGGACCAGATATGGTCATTATGAGTTCCTATTTATGTCATTTGGGCTGACCAATGCCCCAGTTGCGTTCATGCAATTGATAAATAGCGTGTTTCGGCCTTACCTTGATTTTTTTGTCATTGTGTTCATTGATGACATCCTGGTTTATTCTCGTAGCCAGGAAGAGCATGCTCAGCATTTGAGAGTTGTGTTACAGAGGTTGAGGGAGGAGCAGCTTTATGCAAAATTCTCCAAATGTGAGTTTTGTCTTGGTTCGGTAGCTTTCTTGGGGCACGTGGTGTCTAGTGAGGGCATTCAGGTTGATCCGAAGAAGATAGAGGCAGTGCAGTGATTTGGAGTTTCCTTAGTTTTGCGGGATATTACCGTCATTTTGTAGAGGGATTCTCTTCTATTGCTTCGCCTTTGACTAGATTGACCCAGAAGGGTGCTCCATTCAGATGGTCTGATAAGTGTGAGGAGAGATTTCAGAAGCTCAAGTAGCATTGACCACAGCTCCGCTACTAGTTTTGCCTACTGGTTCGGGTTCTTACACAGTCTATTGTGATGCTTCTAGACTTGGTTTGGGAGCGGTATTGATGCAGTACGGTAGGGTAATTGCCTACGCATCTAGAAAGTTGAAGGTGCATGAGAAGAATAATCCACTGCACGATCTTGAGTTAGCTTACATTGTTTATGCCTTGAAGATTTGGCGGCATTATTTGTATGGAGTGCAGTGTGAGATTTTCACTGATCATCGTAGTTTGCAGTATCTGATTTGCGTTAGAGGAGGTGGTTGGAGCTTCTCAAGGATTATGACCTCAATATCTTATATCATCCGGGGAAGGCCAATGTAGTGGCCGATGCCCTGAGTTGCAGAGCAAAGAGTTTGGGGAGTCTATCCTACATTCCAGTAGTAGAGCGGCCATTAGCCCTTGATGTTCAGGCCTTAGCGGGTCAGTTGGTGAGATTAGATCTATCATAGCCCCCGCAGGTATTGGCTTGTGTAGACTCCAGGTCTTCTCTTTACGATCAGATTAGAGCACACCAGTATGATGATCCACATTTGCTTGTTCTTCAGGACAGGGTCCGTCGCGGTGATGCCAGGGATGTGGTTATTGGTGATGATGGGGTAATGAGGATGTAGGGCCAGATTTGCGTTCCCAATGTAGATGTGCGTCGAGATTTGATTCTAGCTGAGGCCCATAATTTGCGGTATTCCATCAATCCGGGTGCCGCAAAGATGTATCAGGATTTGAGGCAGCATTATTGGTGGAGGAGGATGAAGAAAGATATTTTTGAGTTTGTGGCTCGGTGTCTCAACTGTCATAAGGTCATGTATGAGCACCAGAGACCAGGTGGATTGCTTCAGAGATTTGATATTCCGGAGTGGAAGTGGGAGTGGATCACCATGGACTTCGTAGTTGGAATCCCACGGACTTCGAGGAGGTTTGATACTATATGGGTTATTGTGGATCGGCTGACCAAGTCCACGCACTTCATTCCTGTGGGTACTACTTATTCTTCGGAGCGGTTAGCTAAGATTTATATCAGGGAGATTGTCCGATTGCATGGGGTTCCAGTTTCTGTCATTTCCGACAGAGGTACTCAGTTCACATCTCAATTTTGGAGAGTCGTACAGAGAGAGTTGGGTACTCAGGTCGAGTTGAGTTCAACGTTTCATACTTAGACCGACGGGCAGTTGGAGCGTACCATTCAGATTTTGGAGGATATGTTGCGTGCTTGTGTGATTGACTTTTGTCGTTCATGGTACTAGTTTCTGCCACTAGCAGAGTTTGCATATAATAACAGCTATCATTCGAGTATCCAGATGGCTCCATATGAGGCTTTATATGGTAGGAGGTGCATATCTCCGGTTGGTCGGTTTGAGCCGGATGAGGCTAGGCTATTGGGAACAAACTTGGTTCAGGATGCGTTGGGTAAGGCAAAGTTGATTCAGGAGCGGCTTCGCACGACATAGTCTAAGCAGAAGAGTTATGCGGACTAGAAGGTCGAAGATGTGTCTTTCATGGTTGGGGATAAGGTGTTGCTGAATGTGTTTCCCATGAAGGGTGTTATGAGATTCGGGAAGAGGGGAAAGCTGAGTCCCAGGTTCATTGGGTCATTTGAGGTGCTTCAGAGGGTTGTGGAGGTGGCCTATAGGCTTACTATGCCTCCCAGTTTGTCGAGTATTCATTCAGTGTTCCATGTTTCGATGATCCGGAAGTATGTTGGTGACTCGTCTCATGTTTTGGACTTCAGCACGGTTCAGCTCAAGGGTGATATGTCATATGAGGTAGAGCCAGTGGCTATTTTGGGTCGACAGGTCAGGAAGTTGAGGTCTAAGGATATAGTTTCAGTGAAGCTTCAGTGGTGAGGGCAGCTGGTGGAGGATGCCACCTGGGAGACCGAGCGAGAGATGCGGGACAGATATCCTCACTTATTCGAGACTCCAGGTATGTTTCTAGACTCGTTCGGGGACGAACATTTGTTTAAGAGGGGGAGGATGTAACGATCCGGCTGGTCGTTCCGTCAGATTTACCCCATTTCCTGCATTTCTGCTTTATCATATATTTCTTAGCCTGTTTATGTTGTGTTGGGGTCAGTTGGTTTGGGTCCGGAGTGGTCATGGTGAGAATTGAGGCATTAGTCTCCTAAAGTAGCTTGAAAGTTGAGAAAATCAACTGAGAGTTGACTTATTGGTGAACAACCTCGGAATGCAGATTTTATGGCTCGGATAGCTTCGTTAGGTGAATTGGTACTTAGGAGTGTGTTTGGAATGAAGTTTTGATGTTCGGTGTAGAATAAGGCTTGAATTGGCGAAAGTTAGTTTTTGGCGATTTTCGGTCGGCACTGTAAAATAGGCTATCAGGGTCGTAATGGGATTCCGGAAGTTGGAACACGTCCGTAATGTCATTTTGTGTATGTGTGCAAAATTTCAGTTTAATCGGAGGTGTTTTGGTTGGTTTTGGCGTAGTTTGCAAAATTTGGAAGTTTCAAAGTTCATAGGCTTGAATTTGATGTAATTTTGGTGTTTTCATATTGTTTTTGGTGTTTCGAAGGCTCAACTTTTTTTAATAATTCTATGGGGTGTGTTGGTATGTTTTGTTGGGGCCCCGAGGGGCTCGGGATTGATTTCGGATGGTTGGCGGAGTTTTGAACTTGGAAATTGCAGCAAATGGTTGCTGGTCTAAGTTTCTGGTGTTGGCTGCACCTGCGGATGGGTAGCTGCAGGTGCGACGTCGCAGGTGCGAAAGTCCATGCGCAGGTGCGAAGAGTTGGCCGGACCTGCGAAGCCGCAGGTGCTAAGAAGTGGCCGTAGGTGCGAAAATTGGTCTGCTAGTGGGATTGCGCAGGTGCGCACCTGGGACCGCAGGTGCGGATCCGCAGGTGCGGAATTGCTTGGCATAACAGTATAAAAGAGGCCTCCGTGAAATTTTATTCATTTCACCAGTGTTGCATGCAGTTGGAGCTCATTTGAAGGCAATTTGAAGAGAGAATTTGTGGGTCTTCAGTGGAGGTAAGTTCCCTCGTTATTAAAGTCGATTCTATGCTATTTTGTTCGGATTAGGCTTGTAAATTGAAGGATTAAAGTAGAAAAAGGTTGGGAAAAATGGGTGGAGGATTGGAAAATTCTTTTGGCAATTTGGGTAGGCAATTGTGGTCCGATTGTGGTGTTTTTGGTATGTGTAGAATCGTGGGAGGTCGATGTTTCTAGTGATGTAAAATTATCAAATTTCGAGACGTGGGTCTATGGCTCGGGTTTGGCAAAATTTCGAGATTCTTGTATAATTTGATAGCTTTCAATTGGGTTGTGGTCCTTTAGTATATATTAATGACATTAAACTGGTTTTGGCTAGATTCGGAGCAATCGTGAGCCAATTTTAGGGGCAAGAGCATAGCGGACTAGTGTTGTGGCCCGGTAGAGGTAAGTAATGGTTATAAATCTTGTCCTGAGGGTATGAAACCCCGGATTTCATATTTCTCGCTGATTTTAGAATGGCGCACATGTCGGATGACAAGTATGTAACGTGCACTGATTTATGGATTGGACTTGGTCCTCTCCGCGGAAACGATTTAGTTGCATATTTTACTCAAAACCTTATGTTAAATTATGCTCTAAAGATTGTTACAATATTTGGGCTATAAGCTGTGTTTGGGGCCTCGTGCCGATCTGTTTAGACCCCTTGGGGGATTTTTACTGCTGTTTTCCTCACTATTTATTGATGATTTCACTCAGTCACATTGTGTTACTGTTTTCCAAACTCCGCCTGATTTACACTACTTGAGATTTAAAAATGATGTTTTGGGTCGAGTACCTCGTTTTACTGATTCGCTCGAGGGACTTTTGAGAGGTTCTACTGAGTGAGGCTGAGGGCCTGTTTGTGAGGATATGATACGCCACGAGGTGGCTTGATATTAGCGCTTGGGCTGAAGGAGCCCCTCCGGAGTCTGCACACACCCCCAGTGAGCGCACCGAGTGTCGAGTGTCGAGTGCCAAGTGACGAGTGATTGGGAGGCATGAGTGACTGTGAGGTGATCGAGGGGCTGATTATGAGTGATGGTGAGGTATTCCCAAGGGGCTGATTATGAGTGATTGTGAGGCATGCCCGAGGGGCTGATGATGATACATGTTTTTTCCCGAGGGGCTACTTATGATTTTACCACTTTCACTCTGAACTTTGAAATATGTTTTGCCCGAGGGGCCTCTTTATGATTTATTTCATTTTCATACTAAATCTTTCGGTTGAAGTTGTTGAAAATATACATTTTTCAAAGGATTTTTCTGATGTTGGTTTTAAGGCATGACAATTTCATATATTTATGTTTATACTGTTGGAAAGAAAGCTATGCATATTGTGAATTGATGACATTGAATTTTTATGCGTTTTTCTTGCCGATTAGACTTGATTTATTTTAATTACTACTGAGTTGGCGTACTCACATTACTCCCTGCACCCTTGTATGCAGATTCAGGTGCAGATACCGAGCATTAGCTATCTATTCCGTGCGGAGCCGGAGCGCGGGATATAGAGGTAGTTGTTCAGCGTCCGCAGCATCTCTGTTTTCCCTTCTTGTTGTACCTAGCTATTTATTCGGAGGTTTTGTATTATAATAGTATACCTTTTTTGGCTTATCTCTCTTAGATGCTCATGACATGTTGGCTCCGGATTTTGGGGTTGGTTGAATTGTTTATTGGCCTAATGCATTTAGTAAATTCTGTACATTTTATGAAATGCTTGAAATTGGTTGGGATTTTTAAGGAAACTGTAAACATGTGATTATTGGCTAGCCTAGTTCCATGATAGGCGCCATCACGGCCGGTTTAGGATTTGGGGTTGTGATAATTAATAACTATATAAAATCATACTTTTTAAATATTTTTCTACAATAAATGTTCCACTCAAAATAAAAAACCATATCAAAATGTATCTAACGGTATCGATGTTGTTAAACTTACGAAGTCTTATAATAAGATAGTCGTAAATCCTATATAATTTTTTGAATTATCTTAATCCCTTTGAGCTCATATGGATTACTACGACTTATCATAATATTAAAGTACGGAATATAACATCCTTACCCCCTTTAGAACATTCATCCTCGAATGTTAACTCTTAGAATTTACGAAATTTCACTAGGGTCTCCTCTGTAACTTAAACTAAAACCCAAACTATATCTGAAGTCTCGACTATTCACAACCTTTTGTACTTGAGTATCTCGTATATTCTTCACCTTTAACTTACTTACTTTTCAATCTCACCTTGTATCTTTTGTTTCTCTCATAACGTCTCTTCAATATAGGTGGAAATTACGCCTTAAATCTTTACTGTAATACATGCACCTCTAGTGCATACAAAATCTGGCGAAAGCTTCATACTGCCTTCTTATGACTCAGCTTTGTGGCATGATCTGGAAACAAAAGAAGGGAAACATTTCCTAAATGCCCTATAACCTCTCCATTATAAATGTGGCGCGCAACACACCCATAAGTGAGACGCTACTGGGCACGACTTTGTAGACTCCCTAACACGACCCGCTCTGATACCACTTTTGTCACGCCCAACCTGGGGAGGCGTGGCTGTCACCCGGTGCCGCACTGGCCCGAGAGAACCACTTTATAACTTTTTTTTTCTCTAACAATCATTAGACAACATGGCCACAACTTGTAATGCATAATTATAAGTGCGCAAACGGTGTATCAATAAACTATCGTTCTTAAACATGAAAATATATATGGGCCTTCAAGGCCTCTGACATACTGTACAAAATGAACCTCTATCTAAAAAACCTCTAAGATTATTTGACATCAAATGGGACAGGGTACCGACCTACCCATAAGTCTGTAGAAAACTTTTGACACGATGACTCATAGACTTGGCTGCACTCTGAATGAGGTGGAGTCTTACCGATCCTTCGCTGAAGCCAATATCGTCTACTATGAGGGCTCGTCAAACTGTTTATCTATACATGCAGGCATGAATGCAGCGTTCCCAACAAAAGGACGTCAGTACGAATAATGTACTGAATATGTAAGGTAGAACTGAAACATAACAATAAGTCAACATTAATTAAAGACATATAAGAATCAACATGAATCTCTGAAGTGCCACAATATATGCATACTTATTATACTCATATATATACAAAGCTTCTCTTTGAAACTAGTATCCATACCATATGATGCATGGCAGCCTAACTGATCAGCGGTACCTGCCCGACCGGCCGTAGCACGATGGTAAATGCATGACTGCCCGACCGGCCGTAGCTCGGTGGTAAATATATAACTGTCCAACCAGCCATAGCTCGGTGGTAAATGCATGACTGCCCGACCGAACATAGCGCGATGGTAAATTAATATGCATGACTGCCCAACCGGTGGTAAATAATGATACGTAACTACCCAACCAGTCGTAACTGCCCGACCGGCCGTAGCACGGTGGTAAATGCATGTACATGTATTACTATATTATAAACATTAACATCTATATCATATACCTCATTAAGAACTTAGGGACATACTTAGACATCACTTTACAGGAATGAATAACATAGACATCTTTAACTGCTAAGAGTAGAATCACTTATGGAATAGTATTACGTTCGTATCGTTATTTGGATCATGCCAAAAGAAAGAAGGGATAACCTTAACATACCTGTAAGGAAAAATCCATATTCTTGCTCGCATTCTTGTTGAAGCAGAAATGTCACGTTACTAAGTTGCCTACCATTTTATGAGGAAGAACAAGCCATTTTAGTAAGTTTATCTGGGAGTTCAATTTCAATAGTATAATTTTACTTTACCTCCTAAGCATCTGCCACAAGTCAGTTCAGGAGCAACTGACTTTGAAACATAATTGACCTAAAACAGTCAGAAGAAGAAACTAAATGCAAAATGAAAAGAAAAAAAAAAGGGTAAACATTCCAACGAAAGGCTATAGGATCAGTTCCTATAAACATCAAGCCATCCAGGAATATTGATGTTTATCTCCCTTGTGTACAAATTTTCGTAGATATCAATCTTCAAATAGAAGCAAAAAATGTATTTTTTTTATATTGACGTAAAATATGTTAGAATTCCTATTAAAGTGATGACTTAGATATCAAACCCTGTGCCATCTTGCAAATTTTCATTTAAGAGTCATCTAATGACTATTATATGGCTGCCACGTTCTTTGTTTGTCCATCCCCAACATTTAACCAATAATCAATTAGGTAGTATCTCGCTACTCGGTAATTAATCAATTACTCGCATAATTAAAAATTATTTCAAATTATTTAAAATACTACTCACTTTTAACACACTTTATAGAACTTGATATCATGGTCATGTGGTACCATATAAAATAAATACATACACTATTTTTTATTAAAACATCCATGTAAAAATATATATATATATTTTTTCTCAACTTCTAATTTTCCTAATCTAATAGAGTAAAAGTTTGGTACGCTTAATTCTTAAAATGGTAAAAAGATATCCTTCTTTTCTTGTGAGAAAATAATTTCTATCTTTATAATAATAAAAATCTCATAAAATTTTTCATATTATGTGTATAATTTAAAGTATTTTCGAAAGCAGTAATATTAATAACTATATAAAATCATACTTTTTAAATATTTTTCTACAATAAATGTTCCACTCAAAATAAATACTATATCAAAATGTATCTAACGATATCAATGATGTTAAACTTACGAAGTCTTATAATAACATAATCACAAATCCTCTATAATTTTGTGAATTATCTTAATCCCTTTGAGCTCATACGGATTACTAGGACTAATCCTAATATTAAAGTAAGGAATATAACAATTATATTGTTTAATCCTTGAGTTTGGTATATTCTGATCCTTTAAGGTCTAAATCGGTTGCATTAATTGGTTTTACTAGTCTAATGCCCCTTGCCTGTTAACTTTGCAATCTCGGGCTCCTTGTTATATGTCACCCTATCCCGATGTGTTAGCTTTCTTCTTGAGTTCATGTTCATTATGTGATTATCTTATAGTGCTTGCAAATACTTTTCCAAACATTTTACCTTATTACTATTTTATTGGTTATTTCCTGAGTCCCTAATCCTTGGCCGGTTGAAAGCCAAGGGCCCTCTAAATCTACTCTATTAACCTCCCTAGTGTGATCACTGCTCGGGGTCCATTTTGAGATCCTTGTGAAATCTGACACACTAGGGTCTAAGATTCTTTGCCACTTTATTTTAATTGCTCAATTTTTCCCCCTTTTCACCTACTGGATAAACCAATTGGTTTGTGTAAATGGTTGTTGATCAGCTATGGCTACTCAGTTTTGGCTATTTTGTGTAAATGAAGATTGTTTTCTGGGTTTGATTGGCTATGATTTCTGGGATGTGGTGAAACCTGTATGGATACGAAATTAAAGGCCTTGCTGGCTTGGCACTACTAAAAATTCGAGAAAAAGCGACCACAAAAAGCGATCAAAGTTAGTCCCTAAACAGTGAAAAGCGACCAAAATGCGTCCAAACAAGCTTGGTCGCTATTTTGTTGGTCCCTTTACCATAGAGACCAAAGTTGGTCGCTAATTAGCGACCAACTTTGGTCTCTGTGTTAAATTGACCAAATATTCTGGGTATCAAAAAAAGAGACCAACTTTTGTCGCTATATTATTTTAATAATATAAATTTAGCGAGCAAATTTGGTCTCTATTTTTAAATTTCGTATTTATTTATTTATTATTATACAAAATATAGCGACCAACTTTGGTCTGTAAATAAATTATAATATTTTAAAATCTGAAAAATAGCGACCACAGTTGGTCGCTTTTTTATTAATTTATTTAATTTGTTTTAAACAGAAGCGACCGCAATTGGTCGTTAATTTCAAGAAAAAATAACTTTTTTACTAATTTATTTAATTTTTTTTAAACCAAAGTGACCACAATTGGTCGCTAATTTCCAGAAAAAGTATTTTCTTTAATAACATAGCGACCAAAGTTGGTCGCTATTCTGGAAATCTGGGTTAATTAGCGACCACCTTTGGTCGCTATTCTGGAAATCTGGGTATAATAGTGACCAACTTTGGTCGCTTTTCTGAAAACTGCCTATTTTGGCAGCCACACCACCTGCCAGCATACCAAATCCTATTACAACAACAACAACAATACTAACACAACAACAACAATAACAATACTAATACAACAACAATACGAACTAACAACACAACAACAACAACATTAAAACCAATATTAAATCCAACATTAAAACCAACAAAGTTCAATAGAACTAACACATTTAACTAACAAAACTAAGTTAACACTTATTACAAGCCCATTCCAAAATNATTCTATATCATTATCATCACCGTCTGATGAATCTTCATTATCAAGACGGTAATGAGAAGGGTCATTTCGTGGTGGACGAGAAGAACGATCACGGGGAGGACGGAAGGAACGCTCACATTCAAGTTGAGCCTCTAGAGATGGCTCGCGAGACTAGGGAATCGGAAAAGCTCCAGAAGCTAGGAGAGATTTAAGCTGAGCTTGCATACCTTCGTACTGAGATTGCATGCCTTGGTACTGAACTTGCATGCTAACGTACTGAGCATCTCTAATCCTTTCTCGTTCCTTGGATGCTTCTAGCTCGCTTGTGAGCTTTGTCACATTCTCCCGCATAGTGGAGAGGCTCTCCCCATCAAGTTGCTTGGCTTGAGAGGAAGGTCCTATTCCTTGCATTCCACAGTGATAGCGGTGGAACTTATTATTAGGAAGCCTGTATACCTTCCCATATTTTTCACCGCCAGCCGCCTGCATCCATAGTCTTTCTGCATCCTCCTCCGAAATATGGATTGGCTCGCCCGACTCATTAGGTGGCTGACTGCGTATGAATTCCTCCATGTCAACTCTGAAGCGATCCTATAAGAAAATTTTTATTTAATTAGTATTTGAAAGATTATATTATAGTATATCAGAATACTTAATAAAAAGAGAAAACTTACATGTAAAGTCGATGATCGGTCGTCGACCCACCTTTCTGGAACAGTCTCTTTATTTTTCTTGACAATATGAGTCTCCTTGAATAACTCATCTTGCTTCATTGGACGACCCAGCTTCTTTTCCTGAAAATTCATAAATTATAGTTAATAAACAGAATAGATATACTTTGAAAATTAAAATAAATGAATAAATTACATACCAATCTTTTTTTATAGTCCCTTGGCTGATCGCACCTCCAGTGTGCAAGGAGCCTCCCTTCTCGATACGCGAGCTTTCTTTCCTTTTTCGCTCTTCTTTAAGAACTTCGCGGTAAGCCACTGCCTTTGAAAATCCCTCCAAAAATAGTCAAGCAACCAGTTAGGCTTCTGGTTGTACAGTCTAGCATCGGAGAAACTATGCGACAACCGCTTCCGAGCCTTAAGATTAAAATTGCGCGCCACCTCAGAGCTATAGCGGTGTTCCCATACACACTTGATCTGTATTTCAAAAGTTAAATATTGTATGAAAATATCATAAATATAAATAATTATAAAGCTTAAAAGAAAATTTATACCTTAAATTCATTGAAACTTTGCTCCTTCAGCGGGAATGGGAATTCTCTCCAACTCGTATAAGGGGAATCATAAAGCTTTCTGGTGGTGTTAGTGATTATCCTCGTAGTAGTGTTACTCGGGATGAACCTGCAATTTAACAAAAAGAACACATTAATATATTAGTACAAACTGTACAAAACAATAAACGTAAAAAAATCAAGTTGCTCTTACCCATCACCCTCAGGGACTATGGTGATCATGCCATACTTATCCTTATGCACCTCCTCGTCATCATTAGCATCATCGTCGGAAACAGGTACATTAGATGCATGTGTGGAAGGCGTAGGGGGGTCAGAGCTAGTATCTCGTAGGCGAAGGCCTATAAGAGATGGAGCCGATGAGGAAGATGGTTGTGATCCCTGTGACTGCGACATCGCGGGATCGACCGGAAGCTGCTGTGATACTGATGCCTCTGACCCCCGTGGTTGTGGCACCAGTGGTTGTGACCCATGTGGTTGTGACCCCCGTGGTTGTGACCTGGATGGATGTTGCCATGTGCTTGTGAGGCAGCTGGACTGTATGCTGGACGTACAGTCCTAGGGCCATGTGCTGAAAGACCCGGTGTCTCCACAAAGATGTAGTTGGGCTGGTGATGTTGTGGCGCCTCATAATATCCATCGGGTGGAGTATAAGACATAGGCGGCGTCTGTGAAGAGGGTGTAAAAGAGGGAGGATAAGAGGGAGGAGTATCTTCTACGCTCCTATTTCCCTTCTTAGCCTTTCCTTTACCCCGAGAACCCGTAGGGTCATCGTTACCTCGACCCTTG
>MDKI01086600.1:0-55003 GCA_005239505.1 Nicotiana paniculata | reverse complement strand
ACCGGGCTATAGCCGGGCGTTTGAGCCTTAAGGCCAGGCCTGGCCTGGATTTATCCAGGCGTTTGAGCCTTAAGGCCAGGCCTAGCGTGGATTTATCCAGGTGTTAGAGCCATAACGCCAGGCCTGGCCTGGCTTTATCTAGGCGTTTGGGCCATAAAGCCAGGTCCCTGGTCTGGTCCAATCCGAGTTTTTAAAAGATTTTAAGTGTTTCCCGGTTTGAATAGAAGTCTCTTGCATGTTTAGGGGTTGTCCCAAACATATAAATAGACCCAAAAATACAACTTGAAAGGGGAGGAAGTCATTAATGTGAAGAAAAACATGTGTATTACTACTCAGCAAAGCAAAAACACTGATTTTTATCTCCTTATTTCATTACTCTCTAATTTTATTATGCAGGTTATTTTAGAATTGATTCTTATGAATATGAGTAGCTAATTTTCTTAATCTAGGGTTTTGGTGGAACCCGTTGGGGGATAACATTATGGTGATATTAATATAGTTTGGTTGATTGTTCATCTCTATTTGTTCAACTACGTTCTTGTTATAGTTAATTGAATGGCCATCAATTAGCCGTGCCTATTTAGTATGTATCTACTAGAGAGAGAGAGTGAATATATAGGTAGTTAATTTGAACAACACCACTCCCTTAGTATAGAATAAAGTCATAACCGAGGTTTTAGAAGTTAGATTAGAAATAACGATACTTCGGGTGCAATCTAAAGTGAACTGTAATGCAATCTAGCTAGCGTAACTTGAGAGAGTGCGTCTAGTAAATTATCATAATTACTTGAGAGAGATTTATGGTAGATAGAGTGTTCATGATTGATAGAGACAACTAATCAAACTATAAGAAGTATCCGAGAAGGAAGTTCACCAACGGGGGAAACCATAACCTTAGACCTTTATCATAATTGTTTACAACACATTGTTAGTAATTGTTAGTTACTATTATTGTCAGTAGAATTAGTAAAACATCACCAATTTATATTCAAAAAGTCTTGAGAGAATTCATTGACTAAAAGTTGTGTATTCTAAAGACTTGATTGATACTTTAATTCTCTGTGGGATCGACTCTGGGCATAATACCTCGGATTATATTTGCAACGCTCGTTTAGTATTTTATTAGAAATAGTTGAGCGTGATCAGTCAACTTCGTTAATGGTGCTGAAAGAGAAGAAAAAACCTCTACGAACTTACGACAATATCCTTCTAAGCCTAGAAAGCTATGAATCTATGTTGGAGTGGTAGGTCTAGGCCAGGATTTCACAGCCTCAATCTTCTGAGTGTCTACCTTTACACCTCCATCGAATACAACGTGCCCCAATAATTCTAGAGACTTCAACCAGAACTCACATTTAGAAAACTTAGCATATAATTTACTATCACGGAGGGTTTGCAGTACCGCTCGCAGGTTGTCCGCATGCTCATCCTCAGAACGTGAATAAAACAAAACATCATCAATAAAGACTATCACGAACAGATCTAAAAATGGCCGGAATAGGCTGTTCATCAAGTCCATAAATATGGCAGGTGCATTCGTCAACCTGAAGGACATGACAAGAAACTCGAAGTGGCTATATCGGGTCCTGAAAGCTGTCTTTGGGATCTCTCTCTCTCTCACTCTAACATGGTGGTACCCCAACCTCAAATCTATCTTTGAAAAGCATCTAGCTCCATGAAACTAATCGAACAACTCATCTATCCTTGGAAGTGGATACTTATTCGTAATAGTTACCTTGTTCAGTTTCCTATAATCGATACACATCCTCAGTGAGCCGTCTTTCTTCCGCACAAACAGTACCGGTGCACCCCAAGGTAAAGTACTGGTTCCGATGAAACCTTTCTCCAACAAATCTTTTAACTGCTTATTCTACTCCTTTAATTAGGCAGGTGCCATTCTTAAGCGGAGGGATGGATATTGGTTCCCGAAAGCAAATCGATGCCAAAATTAATCTCTCGCTCTGGGGAATACCTGGAAGTTCATATGGAAATACATCTGCGTACTCTTTTACTACTAGAATTGAAGTGTAGGTATCTCAATATCTATATCTCTAACTCGCACAATATGATAAATGCACCTTTTTGCAATCATTTTCCTCACCTTCAGATAGGAAATAAACCCACCTCTGGGTGTCGCTGTATTACCTACCCACTGAAAGACTGGCTCACCTGGAAAATGAAATCTAGCTATCTTTGCTCGACAATCAACTGTGGCATAGCAAGCTACCAACCAGTCCATGCCCATGATAGGATCAAAATCCAACATCTCTAGCTCAACTAGGCCGGCATAGGTCTGACGACCATAAACTGATACCATACAACCTCGGTAAACCCGTCTAGCAATAATCGATTCTCCGACTGGACTGCAATAGGATCACTTAGTATTTCAGGCACTATAGCAAACTTCCCCATGACAAATGGGGTAATACACAATAAAGTAGATCCTGGGTCTATCAAGGTATAAGCATCTTGAGAGAAAATGGTCAACATACCTGTCACAATGTCTTGTGAGGATTCCTGATCCTGTCGACCTGCTAACACATAGCTATGATTCTGGTTACCACCTGAACTGAAGCCTCTACCTTTACCTTGACTTCTACCAGCCGAAGACTGAGACTCGCGCAGGATGCACGCAGATAGATGATCATGATGCTGACTTCACTGGTTGTGCCATACCCCCCAGAATCTCTATTTGGTAAATCTCGCATCATATGCCCCGGGCGTCTACATGTATAACAAGCATCTAAATCGGCTCGACATTTGCCCAAGTGTCCTCTATCGCAGATGGCACACCACGGCGGAAATGACCATGTATGCCCCGAACCTCGCTGTCGCTGCAAATTCTACGCTTGGGAGCTTTCACCTGGTCCTGACTGAGTGTAGCTGTCATACTTGTAACCCTGTAGCTAAGGTGGCAGAGGTTTAGGTGGCTGTTTGAAGTACTGGGGCCGGTAACTACCCTGAGACTGCTCTTGATACCTGGAAAATCTCATCTTCTTACGCTGCCCTGAGTCAGTCCTCTCCGTACCCTACTGCCGACGCCTGCCCATTTCTATATTTTGTGCAAATGCCTGAATCCGGGAAATACCCATACTATCCTGTAATGGAACGGTGGCACATGCCTCGGTCAACTTTGGGGCCAACCCTGCTATAAACCTGTTGATTCTATCCCGCATATTATCAACTATGGATGGTGCATATTTGGCCAATGAGTCAAAACGGAGACTATACTCTCAAACACTCATATTTCCCTTCTTGAGGGCTAGAAACTGATCGACTCAAGCCTGTCGGATCTCTCGCGGTAAGTACCGGTTAAGGAAGGCATCTGAATAAATCTCTCAAATATCAGGAGGTGCATCACGTCCTTTGGATCTTTCCCATCCCTCGTACCAAAGGATGGCTATATCTGGGAGTCGAAAAGATGCTAGCTCAACTGCCTCTTTTTTTGTGGCATGCATAACCCAAAAGATCATGTGAAGCTGATCTATGAAATCCCGTGCGTCCTCTCTCTGATCTGTCCCCGTGAACTCTGGGGGACTCAAAGAAATAAACTCTCGGACCCTTGAACTCCCAGATCCCTCAGAAGGTCCTGCACTAGCAGATGCCCTAGCCTGATGTTGGGTAGCTACCAACTGTGGCAACAGATGCACCACACTCCGTAAGTCCCGATCTGATGAAAGAGGAGGGGGAAATGGATGCGCGGTCTCCCTAGGAATCTCCTCAGATGGCGGAGGATCCGATAATGGCAAAGTACGGGTCTTTCCCTGGGCCTCCGATTGGGCCCCATCTACTGGGGGTACCCTGCTAGTCCCCTCACTTACTTCTTTCTCTCTCCTATGGCTAGTCGTAGTCTTCCTAGTTACTGTCATCTGTGCATGCAAATTCCAACCTGTAAGGTTAACTCAAATTTCCTATAACTCAGTTCTACAACACGATTTAGATTTGAAAAAAAGGTAACCAACTCCTAAATGCCCTGTAGTCCCCTGCTTATATAATGTGATGCACCACACATCTATAAAAAAGATCCTACTAAACACGGCTTGTAGACTCCCTAGGACAGAACTGCTCTAATACCACTTTTGTCACGCCACGGGCCTGGAAGCGAGACCGGCACCCGGTGCCTCATCTATCCTTGCATACCAACTTGCAACTCAAGAATTCTGGACATATATATAATGTCATACTTTGGCCAGGGGCCACATTGTAAGACAATTTGCGAAACAAAATATAAAACTGAATAGAGACTAAAACTGACTAAATGTAAACATAAAGCTGGGTCGGCAAGGCCGTCATAACTACTATAACTGACAATCCAACAAAATATACGTACAGGGCCTACAAGTCCAACATACTTCACTAACTGACAGGATATGTCTACAAGCATCTACTGATGGATGTACTATGTTCAGAACAGGGACCTGACCTACCCATAACCTATGTATATACATACACAAGATGTACATAAAACCTCTAGACCCGGCAACTCCTAAGGACAGGGAGCTTACCGATAAAGCTGAACTCGGGAAACACCTACTGAGGAGGTCTACCCGTCTGTCTGTCTGAACCTGAACACATGAAATGTAGCTCCCCCAGAAAGGGAAGTCAGTACAAAATAATGTACCGAGTTTGTAAGGAAATATACAAAAAGTTGAAACTGAACCGATAATCTGAACATATGCTTACCTACTGATACTGGCTCAACTCTATCAATATAGTAAGTAAAATAGATGTCTGACCCTATAAGGCTCGGTATATATATATATCTGCTCTACCGTAGTAGGCTCACTCGTAGGTGCTCGGCCATACTACGCTCTGTGTATGACTTACCATCTGATCTGAGGTTGCCCAATAGGGGCCTGCCCATCGATTTTAGCTCGATGGTAATGAAAATACTGTAATACTGTATATATGGATTCTCTGCTCTCATGACTGGAAACAAAAATAAATACTCAATTGAATATGAAATCTCGACAAGGAGAACATTGGAACTTTCAAGACTAGGAAAATATACGTAAATTTCGGGATATGAATTTTTGTTTATGCCTCATTATGAAACTCGTGTAATTACGAGATCATGCCAAAATGAAGAAATGGCTTAGCCTTAACATACCTGGAATAGAGAAAAATCCGTATGATATTCTTGGAAAAATTTGCACCATACTCCTTTATAACCGCAAAATTTTACGTTGCTATGATTTCAATAATTCTCGTTGGAATTGTTTTGTTGCAAGAAATTTTGTTGAAACTTGCTAGATTATAGCGTCTATTTGAATGTTTGAATTAGGAAGATGTTATAAGATTTCTTACATAAACTTGCTGGATTGAGGAACATCTATTTGAAATGGTTGATTAGGAATAATGTTATAAGATCTCTTACTTTGTTTCTTTAAGTCCAATGAAGCCAAATACTACATGACTTACACGTACACACTTATGATGCCACCTTTTAATTAAGATCATTAGTCACTTATCTTAAATGGAGGGGCTTCAACATTTAATCATTATCACATATATCCCTAATTAATTAGGTAATATCCCATTACCCAATCTTTAATCAATTACCCACATAATTAAGAATTATTTCAACTTTCTTTAAATACTACTCACTTTTAATACACCTTATACATCATACTATCGTGGTCATATGGTATCTTGTATGGTACTAGTTCATAAGTATCAGACATTACATCTCAGACCATATTTTATCCAAATTCGACAACCTTCAACGAGACTCATTTTCTTTAATTCATGTACCCTTTCCTTCATGGCACTTACTTATTGCTTGTTATAAATAGCATAAATATGATAACCTCAAGATAATCTCATCCCCGAGTTTATGTCAATTAACTGAAGATGAAACTTTAACTTACAAAAAATGCGAGATGTAATACTCAAGATTCCCAGCGCTAGGGATATCGGCCAATTCTATCCTGGGCACAGGCGATGGGAAGTCGTTTCTATTTCACCTGAAAATGTGCATAACTCTCTCATATGATGTCCAAATTTGACGATTCTTTTTGTTATGGATCTATAATTACCATACGGATATAATGATTTAATAAAAACTGAATTTGGAGATCATTTTATTAATGTGATACCACTTATACTCAGAGAAACAGTGTCGAAACATCCTAGAAATATCCAAATTAAATTTCGGGCATATTCCCGAGGCCAAAATTACCATCTGGACCTAAAGGGATCATCAAAACTCCATTATGAGGTTGAATACAAAAGAAAACTAAAACTTGGTCATAATACATCATATGAAGCTACTCAAGACTTCAAATAGACATAACTGGTTTCTTCCTCTCCACATCTAAAGCTCCCATATTTTTCAGAAATTTTGGCAGGATCTCCTCGGCAATTGGGCCAATCCACCTGTTAGAGAATCCCAGAAACCAATCCTAAAAACATATCCATAAGTCAATAAAGCATCATAATATATCAACAACACTAATCTTAGTATTACATGCACTGCATTATCAAAACGATATTTGGACATGAACTGCACACTTTCAAATCATAACACCTAGAAAGTACCTTTAAAATCAAAATCAATTGGTATACAATCAAGCGAAAATATTTTATTTCCAAAACATTTTCGGCCTTTAAGGTGGCCTCTTCAAGTCAAAGAATTTGCCATTACACACGACGGAGGCAATCTCAACTTCTGGACTTATCTAACAAGGATAACAATTAAATACCTCTCATAGGCCAATTATCCAATAATTTCACGATCACTAGCTTTCACCAGAATGATAGACAAAGGAATTACAACTACCTCCTTATACATAGACAAATGAATCATCGGGTACATGAAGGACAATGATGGGGAAACATCATACTCATAGTTCGGCATATTTCCTTCAATATTTCATAAGGCCTGATGTGACTACATATACTTTGCCTTTATTAACAATTCACATAGTATCTTCATGGAGAAAATCTTGAGAATAACCTATTCACTTTCTTCAACTCTAAATCTCTACTGCGAACATCCAAACTAAACCTTTGGCGACCTTCATCAATTATTCTAAGATGTGCTAGCATGAATATGACCATTATGTTTCCTACCTAATATGTTTGATCATGAAATGATGCTCCTTATTTGACATGTTTGAACCTTCAAAACCCATAAATTTACTATAAATAGGTACAACGAGGTTCAATATTGGGCTAGAATTATTCAATAATCCATAAACGTGTCGAGACGGGTATTTTAGGAAGTCATATCCTAAGAGACATGGAGGTTACTACCAATAGTTGTGACATGATTAATCATTATGATGACATCATCAATTCACCAAATGAGGCACAGAGGTGCCTACTACACATTGATAACGTGGAAACATGTACATGATTTGGATATGTAAAAGAGGTGAGTCATTTTAGACATGTGATATATGGGAGGCATGATCGGGAGGATAAAACATTAATGTAAGTTATTATGGGAAGATGATGAATGAAAGTGATAGTAACAATTATTTCACTCCACATGTGCCTTGTTTGGCAATAGTAAGCCTCTAGAAAAAATTGCCAAGTACGTGACACCACTTGTCTCCCGGAGCATAGGGAAAATTAGTTTAACTCGAAATGAGAATATTCTGGCACCCAGAATGTGATTTGGGTTTCAAAATACAAGAAGTTGCATTACGCTCTTAACATTAACTGACACAAGAAATAAATATGTCACAAGCCCACGAGGTTGAGAAGAAAAGTTTAACACTTGTGAGATTATTATCATTCTGACATTTTAACCCTAGACAATAGTTGATCCTATATGACAGGACTGGATATACGAAAAACTTTTATTTCAAATCAATATGCTCACGATACGTACCAAAATCCGAAAGCATCTAATTTCAACCTTTTACGAGTGAAACCACATATCTAGGACATCTTATTGGGGTGAAATCATGTATTGGTTAGAGAGAATGAACACTTTTCTATGATCTAGACATGTTTCTACCATAACAAATCTCAAGCTGCAATACCAGGAAACTTCACGGGCAACTAAAATACTAGGAAAAAAGTGAATTACTCATTGAGGCATGATCTAGGTGGACATCAAAGTCATACTAAGATAGGCGAACAAAAAAGATCTTCCTATGACGAATTCGTGAAAATATCAAATTTCCCAGAAACTTTATATGGACAAACCCCTTTCAATTGACAGGTACACATATGATAGGTGCTGAGATATGCTCTCATGTTACTAAACAGTGAAAAGTAATCATGATAATATTCACAAAAGAGTAACGTGACCGTTCCAACCATAGGAGCCACATACACTAGAGAGAAAAAGAATGGCTCAAGAAGGATCTCAACACTAGGATGCTTTACATTGAATTTGATGCCACATAGGTAAAATTTATGGTGGTGTATGCATAAGCACAATAGAGCAGAACCTTCTGGTTCGAATACATAACAGCTGCTCACTTGTGCTTCATAAATAATGGGCGTCGTTCGAAGAGTATGTACATGCAATGTTTTGTGATTCAATGTTTTGTTAAGTCCATATTTATCAACGCTCTTCAATATGGATGCTCATATACAACAAGGAGAATAATGTAGTGTTCATAATGATGTACTAAGGAGTTATTTACATGGTGATTTTATATTGACATGGCAATACCTTAGTTGATGCCCCTCGACTCCACATCCATAACATACATTGGTACCATAATGACATACCCCCGAATGATATCTCCTACACTTCACGCAACGGCGATGAGGTCCATTAAACTGATTCTCCCCACTTACATGATATTTATCCTTTTCGGATACATAAAAAACATTCCCTCTATCCTTCCTCCAAGCCTTCATGGCGGGAGTAACAATCTCTATACCGGTTTGTTATCTGGGCCATTGGAATTCTCCAAGCCTGCCACCCCTAACACACTGTTAAGCATACTCATAACACGACACAAAATGTTCCCGCCCGCATATCGGGCAGACCAAGATAGGTGTACCCAACTTAGGGCATTTCCCCTCTTTCCACAACCATAATATATTTCAAGAGTCATCAAACACGTTCCCAAATGACGCTTCTTACAAATAAAACATTTCGTCTTATTGGTACAAACAACCCTCTTTCGTTTCTTAAGGATAGAAAGAGGAAAAGAGAGCCGTCGACTGAACCTCTGGGGTCATCGAAGGCTTCAGTGCAGAAGTTAAAACCTGATTGTGTGGCTTCAAACAAGAAAGACGATTCCCCGATGTTACCCAGGGAGGTGGACATGTAACCGCTTCTGCCTCTGCTAATTTGATCATCGAAGAGCCGATGGATTCTCACTCGTAGTTTGATGATGTCATCCTTCTTGGGTTCGGTGGGGCCTTCAAGGGTAGGCCAGGTCATTTCCCCGAGACAATTGCTGCCCGAGATGCTTCTCAAACTGAGGGACGTTCAACGGATGAGCTTCAGGAGCTCGGATGCAAGCCGAAGGCTCCTATTGATCTATTCGGGGTTATTGATGTAGGAGATTCTTTGTCGGTTTCGACATTTTCTCTGAGGGAGACACAAGGCGCCCGTAGCACAGCGTCTTTCGATACGGAGGCACCTCTCGTAGGGAAAAAGATAGTTGAGGGGCTTTTCACCATGGCCGAGAAGAGGTCCGATCATAAAGCCATGCCTATTTTTGAGGAGGTTGAATGGCTTTGCAAACAGGTACTTCCTTCGCTGATTGTTTCGAACCTTGATTAGAATTTCATTGACCCTAGTACCTATCCAAGCTTCAATCTGAGTTTCTCATCATGAATTGGAGCACGGGAGTTTCTTATTGGAGGCGGGCGAGCTCAGGGCTCTTCTTGCCAAAAAAAAAGGAAGAGGAGCTGGTCCTCCGAGCCCGTTTAGAGACGGTATTTTGGAAGCTGTGTAATCTTTATGAGTAGGTAACATATCTTTCTATATGTTTCATTTCTGCTTTCTCCTGCTATCTGTATTCAAAACTTATCAGGCCGATTTTTGCGGCTTAAAGAGAAAGATGCCTAGATGCGGGAAGGATTCGGACGCCGAGATCTTTGGGTTTAAGGAGCGAGTGAGTGAGATAACTTCTAAGAGAGAGAGACTCTTCAAGGGAAGTTATCTTTTCTTGAGGGTTGCCTTCAGAAGGTGAGGGATGAAAGTGTCAAATATAAAGTCCTCTATGCTAAATCGGTCACCGCGCTGTCTTCGGTTTAAATACGAAGCCAGTGCGCTCATAGATTCGTATAAGGCTGACACTACTTCTGCAAATGCCCAGGCCAGGAAGGCAGTCAAAGGGTCCTCAAGCTTACGTGAGCTCTGGAGCATCCTGATTAAAGTCTCAGTGACAAGCTATCAGGGACATACATGCAGGGGGTCTTGATTTGTTGGCCGAGATCGAGTGGGTGAAGATCCTAGAAAAGGAGTCTGAGGCGTTGCTTGCTTCTGAAGATGATTCGAGCAGTGGCTCGAAAGATGATGAGAACTAGAGTGAAGTCCCCGAGAAGGAAGAGGTGGTCGAAGACCCGGGGGCCAAGGGCCAAGCCGCCAAAAGTATAATCTCTCAAGAAGCAATTGAAGGCACACTGTAGCTATATATTAGGTTTTTGTTTATTCTTTCTCCCTGTGTAAGGGCTCCAATTTCGATCTTTGTAAATATGTTTCATGAACTTTTATCATATAAAAAGTCTTTTCGTTATTCTTTATTTCTTCTCTGGAACCCTGAAGCAGGCTTTGATACATGTCGGTGATTAGTCCGATTAATAGGAAAATGAGAACCCTTAGGGTTAGAATTCGGATCTGAGGATTTTTTAAGGTGGCGACCCGGGCTCTTACGCGTTTGGTTGGCACAACCTTTAATGTGGTGGATGGCTCGGGCTCTTACGCTTCTTTTGGCCCTGAGGCACTTTAGTTAACCGTATCGGGCTTATTCTCCAAGTCGGGCTTCGACTCAAGCTCAACGGCCCTTAGGTTTTTAAATTGTCCCTGAGGCACTTTGTGTCGGTAAGACCTATAGCTAGCGACTTGGGCTCTTACGCGTAAGGTCAATATGACTTTTAATGTAGCGAGCGACTCGGGCTCTTACGCTTCTTTTGGCCTTGAGGTGCTTAGCTAACCATATCGGACTTATTCTTTGAGTCGGGCTCAACGACCCTTAGGTTTTTAAATTGGCCCTGAGGTGCTTTGTGTTGGTATGACCCGTAGATGGAGACTCGGGCTCTTACGTGTAAATTCAATATGACCTTTAATGTAGCGGGCGACTCGGGCTCTTATGCTTTTTTGGCCTTGAGGCTCTTTAGTTAACCATATTGGGCTTAGTCTCCGAGTCGGGTATCGAATCGAGGCCAAAGGCCCTCAGGTTTTAAGATTGGCCCGGAGGCACTTTGTGTTGGTATGACCCATACCTGCCGACTCAGGCTCTTACGCGTAAG
Organism: Nicotiana paniculata; assembly: GCA_005239505.1. Lineage (NCBI taxonomy): Eukaryota > Viridiplantae > Streptophyta > Magnoliopsida > Solanales > Solanaceae > Nicotiana > Nicotiana paniculata. The sequence goes on along the minus strand of MDKI01086600.1, from coordinate 43,609 downwards.
GTCGATACGACTTTTAATGTAGCGGGTGACTCGGGCTCTTACGCTTTTTTGGCCATGAGGTGATTTAGTTAACCATATTGGGGTTAGTCTCTGAGTCGTGTTTCGACTCGAGCTCAACGGCCCTCGGGTTTTCAGATTGGCCCGGAGGTTCTTTGTGTCGGTGTGACTTGTAGCTGGTGAATCGGGCTCTTACGCGTAAGGTCTATACGACTTTTAATGTAGCGGGCGAATTGGGCTCCTACACTTTAGGTTGGTACAAACTTTAATATAGCGGGTGACTTGGGCTCTTATACTTTAGGTTGGCACAACCTTTAACCGGTTCTTTTATGGCAACAGTCGGACGTCTGCGAGTTGCATTAGTTTGGCCGAAGCCTTATGACGGTGGTCATTTGTGTTTGGCCGTAGCCATTTAGTCCCCGAGTGAGATAGTTATGGTGTCTATATCGAGGGTATGCCTTTTGGGTCATAAAGTTCGATATAGCCTTGACTTTGATATGGGGTTTATGCTTGTTTTAAGGTCTTACAAATTTGTATGTTGCCTCGAGGAGGGCTTATGAGTTAGAACTTTCCATCCCTGAGGTCCACCAGTTTCGAATTTTATAACTTGATGAATTGAATATCGGGGATAGTCTCGACTCGGAATTGATGTTGCCTGGAGGAGGACTTATGAGCTCGGAGTTACCTGCCCTGATGTCTTACGGTTTTGAGTTTTAGTGACTCGGTTGAGCGGCTGTCGACGATAGTTCATGCACACTTGCTAAATTTTTGGCCCTGGGGCTGCATTTTGTAAAAATGGCAAACATCTTTGATGTGAAAAATGCTTTGATGATAGAAGGTACTTCTCTGATTCCTTGGTACAAGTATACATGTTCCTTCCATCGAGGGTTCGATTATTCTACATGGATATGGTTCATTCAACCGTTTATTCCGATACATCATTCTTCCGTCGAACCCTCTTTGATGTATTTCAGTGATCTCCTGGGGGATGACCCTCAGTATTCGAGGTTGATCAGAGAGACGCCTTGAATAATTGGTGAGTTCTCCTTAGGAAGAATATGGATGTTGCCTCGTTAAAAACTTCGCCGGTAAAACCCATTTTGGGATAAAATCCGATGCGAGGGAAAAAGAGCGCAGCGCATGCTTTAAAACCTATGGAATTCGAGTTGGGGGATGTTTTGGTTCATTTCACTCGCATACCTGCACATTCGGTTAGTTCAAAAGTTTGAAGGAAAGATGGGGAGGATCGTACCTTAGAAATAATAGCGCTTGAGCATTGATATGTTCCAATGGTTTGGCAGGTTCTCGCCTTCTGCTGTGCCTAACTTGTAGGATCCTTTACCGATTATTTTGAGGACGTGGTACGGTCCTTCCTAGCGCGGGCCTAGCTTCCCTTTGTTAGGGTTTCGAGTGCTTTGGGTGACTTTCCTTAGGACTAAGTCCCCGGTTTTGAAATATCGGAGGTTTGCTCTTCGGTTGTAGTATCTTTTGATTCTTTGTTTTTGGGCGGCCATTCGGACCAGTGAAGCTTCTCGCTTCTCGTATTATAGTTCGTGGGACGTGGTCATGGCATCATTGTTAGAGTCTTTGGTGGCATGCCGGAAGCTGGAACTCGGCTCCCCGACCTCGACCGGTATTAAAGCCCTGGACCCATATACCAAAGAGAACGGTGTTTCTCTGGTGCATGATTTAGAGGTAGTCCGGTATGCCCATAGTAATTCGGGCAGCGTTTCTATCCATTTTCTCTTCGCATTTTCTAGCTTCTTTTTCAAATTCCAAATAATAGTCTTGTTTGTGGATTCGGCTTGGCGGTTTGCACTCGGGTGGTAGGACGTCAATAGTATTATTTTTAGTTTGTGATCCTCAAAAAACATTGTTATTTTCCTTTCGCTGAACTACTTCCCGTTATCACACGCTATCTCGGAGGGGATCCCTAATCGGCATATGATATGAAGTCGATGACTTCTTTTTCTCTTATCTTTTCACATGCATGTGCTTCCACCCATATTGAGAAATAGTCAGTCATAAACATAAAAAATCTAGCTTTACCTGGTGCCGTCAGTAGGGGGCCGACTATGTCCATTCCCTATTTCATGAATGTCCATGGCGATAAGACTGAATGTAGCTGTTCACCGATCATGGGCGCGAATCTCTGACACTTGTCGGATTTTCAGACGAACTCTTTGATGTCCCTTTCCATGTTGTAGCAGTAGTAACCTGCTCTGATCACCTTTTGAATTGAAGAATCGACACCGGAGTGATTTCTGCAGGTGCCCTCATGGATTTCTCGAAGCACGTAGTCAGTGTCCCCTAGTCCCAAGCATAATGCCGGGGGACCATCGAAGGTTCTTCTGTATAGAGCTCCACTCTCGTCGAGTAAAAATCAGGATGCTCTGGTCCGAAGGGCCCTTGATTCTTTTGGATCTGTTGGAATTTTTCCACTTACCAGATAATCAATGTAGTTGTTTCTCCAACCCCATGTCAGGCTGGTGGAATTGATTTCTGCAGTGCCTTCTTTGATCACTAATTTGAATATCTGAACAACAGCCCCAGGGATTACGTCATCTTCCTTGATAGAGGACCCTAGGTTTCCAAGTGTGTCAGCCTCACTGTCCTGCTCCCAAGGCACATGGACCAGAGTCCACTCTTTGAAACGACACAGAGTTGCTTGAAGCTTGTCTATGTATTGTTGCATCCTATCATCTCGTACATCGAAACTCCTATTTTCCTAGTTTACTACCAGGAGGGAATCACATTTAGCTTCGACGGCTTCCGCTCCCAGGCCTTTGGCTAGCTCGAGACGTGCAATCATAGCCTCATGTTCGGCTTCGTTGTTAGTCAGCTTTGTAGTTTTATAGATTGTATAATCATACCAGCTGCATGTGGCTTCAGAATTATGCCGAGCCCGGGTCCCCTCATATTTAAGGCACCGTCGGTGAAAAAGTCCACACCCCTGAGGATGCGGCCATTTTTAGCAGAAGCATTTTTTCTACCTCGGGCACGAGGGCAGTCGCGAAATCGGCCATAAATTCGGCTAGAATTTGGGACTTGTTAGCCGTCCGGGGCTGATATTCAATATCTTACCCCCCGAGTTTGATGGACCATTTGGCGAGCTGGTCTGACAATTCGGGTTTATGTAATATATTTCGAAGACGATATGTTGTTAAAACACATAAATGGAGGCTTTGAAAATAAGGTTTCAATTTTGAAGATGCACTTATTAATGCAAGAGCTAATTTTTCTAAGTGTGGATATCTGGTTTCAGCATCTCCCAGGGTTCGACTCACATAGTAGATAGGGAATTACGTACCTTGCTCATCTCGAACAAAAATGCCACTTACCGCTATCTCAAACACTGCCAAATACAGATAGAGCATTTCGTCCTCCTTCGGGGTGTGGAGAAAAGGTGGGCTTGAGATATACCGTTTAAAACCTTCCAAGGCGTGTTGGTATTCTGAGGTCCATTAAAAGTTGTTTTTCTTTTTAAGAAGGGAGAAAAATTGATGGCTCCGATATGATGATCTCGAGATAAATCGGCCTAACACTGCTATCCGCCCGGTCAATCGTTGTACTGCCTTTACATTGTTCACCACCGTAATTTCTTCGATGGACTTGATTTTGTCGGGGTTGATTTCAATCCCCCTATTTGATACCATGAAGCCTAAGAATTTTCCCGATCCTACGCCGAAGGCTCATTTCTCGGGGTTGAGCTTCATGTTGTAGCTTCTGAGGATGCCAAAAGATCCCTGCAAATGAGTCAAATGGTCCTCTGCGCATAAGAACTTAACTAGCATGTCGTCAATGTAAAATTGCATAGATCTGCCTATTTTATGTTCAAACATTTTATTATCTAAGCATTGGTATGTGGCCCCTGCATTTTTTAGTACGAAAGGCATTACATTGTAGTAGTACGTGCCATATTTCGTAATGAACGAAGTTTTCATCCTATCCTCGAGTTTCATCTGAATCTGATTATACCCAGAGTAGGCGTCGAGGAAGGTGAGAGTCTCGTGGCCGGCCGTGGAATCAATCAATCGATCGGTGTTGGGCAGTGGGAATGAGTCTTTATGGCATGCTTTATTTATGTCCTTATAATCTACGCACATTTTTATCTTATTCCCTTTCTTGGGGACCACTAAAACATTATCCAACCACTCGGGATACTTTACTTCCCCGGTGGACCCTGTTTTGAGGAATTTTGTTACCTCGTCTTTGACGAACGTATGCTTTACCTCAGACTGAGGCCTCCTTTTTTGCTTCACCGGTTTAAACCTAGGGTTGACGAGCCGATGGGTGGTTACTTCCGGGGAGATCCTTGTCATATCTACGTGGGACCAAGAAAAGCAATCGATGTTGTCAATAATAAATTGAATGAGTTTTTTCTTAAGTTCAGGGGTTAGTCCCGTTCCCAGGTACACCTTTCGATCTCGTAGGTGTTTCACCAGAACGATTTGTTCCAGATCTTCGACCATTGATCTTGTTGCGTCCGACTCTTTGGGGGCAACGAAAGTTCGAGGAGTGAGTAAGTCTTCCTCATTGTCTTCGGGGACCGACCTATATTCCGACCCCTCAGAGGTAGAATATATGGGCTTAAGAACCATGTCGTGCACTACAAACATTTCTTTTGCAGCGTGTTGCTACCCATACTCTATTTTTATGCCATCTCCTGTTAGGAATTTCAACATCTGGTGGAGAGTCATCGGTATTTCCCTAATGTTGTGTATCCATGGCCTTCCTAACAGGGTGTTGTATCTTGTGTCCCCTTCGATGACATGAAACCTGGTATCTCGAATTGTACCGGACACATCAACTGGGAGGACGATCTCCCCCTCCTTCATTTCGCTCTCCATGTTAAACCCTCTGAGCGCATTAGAATCGGGTATGATTTGGTCAAGTAGCTTGAGCTGCTCCACTACCCCGAATCTGTTTATATTGGCCGAGCTACCTGGATCCGCGAGCACACGCTTAATTTGAACGTTATTTAAGAGGAAATAAATTACCAATGCATCACTATGTGGTTGGAATAATGCTTTGATGTCTTTCTCTCTGAACACGATAGTTCTTTTAGGTATACAGTTTTGAGTTCTCTCTTCCGTGGCGGCGGACACTTTGGCCCGTTTGAGCACGGGTTCTTGTGGTCTGCGTTCCTCAGGATCGTTGTTTTCATGTGCGTTTATTGAATTAGGCATTTTCTGACATGAAATTGAGGATTCTTTGACAAGAAAAAGTGTGAAGAATAACTTATTTTTTTATAAAACCAACACTAAAATGATTACCATTATTTTTATCCCCATGGTGGGTGCCAAACTGTTTACCCCGAAAATGGTACCTACAATTATATTTGATTATATGGTTCCAAAAATATGTGATCTATTTTAATACCGGTAGTTTAAGCAATAGATGCTAAGTATGAAGCGAGAAAAATGAAATCAGTGCGAAAAGAACTAAGTTAAGCAAACCAGGCTCCAAAGAGGCAAGTCTTGAAGGCAGTCGGGGAGGCCTCGAGGTCGAGCTCGAGAAGCTTGGCTAAGGGAAATCGACAATAATATAACAATATTGAAGGCCTTAAGGTTGGCCTATTTATGATCAATAATAAGAAATAAATGGAGAATAACGCAAGAACACAATAAATGTGAAGAAATAATTTAATGAGACAATTGAAGAGAATGTTCTTGTTAGAGAGCAGAGGATGTTCTTGTTTTTTTAAATTGAGCATCATCATATATTACAAAGTGAAAAGGTTCCCCTTTATATATGAGGGGGAATCCCAACATAGTACATGTGTAATTAATGCAAAGAGAGATGGCTGGTACATTCATTTAATGCCACGATATGGGCTTGTACTATTTTATGTACTTTGTCAGCTTTAACCACGTTCTTTCTGGGCCTTCCCGTTTTCCCATGATTTATTTGATGCTTGCCCTGCCCGAGGTATATTGACTCCTCGAAATACTTTCCCGAGGGGTGCGTCTCGGGGTTAAAATTCAGACTCTGTGCCGATACAGCCGAGGCTAATTCACTCGGAGTGCCAAAGATGCCCTGCCCGGTTTTAGCGTATACAATATCGTCAACAAACACAATCACAAAGGAGTGCAAATAAGGCTTTATCACTCGGTTCATCAAATCCATGAATGTTGCTAAGGCATTTGTCAACCCAAAGGACATCACCAGAAACTCATAATGCACGTACCGAGTCTGAAAAGCTATCTTAGGGACATCAGATGCCCTAACACTCTATTGATTGTAGTCAGATCTCAAATCAATCTTTTAAAACACCTTGGCACCCTGAAGCTGATCAAATAAGTCATCAATCATCATCAATGGATACTTGTCTTTGATGGTGACCTTGTTCATGTGTCTATAATTTATGAACATCCTCATCGATCCATTATTCTTCTTCACAAACAACACAGGTGCACCCTAGGGCGAGACACTAGGTCTAATGAAGCCCTTATTAAGCAAATATTGCAATTCGTCCTTCAATTCCTTAAACTCTTGTGGGGACATACGATATGGCAGAATGGAAATGGGATGAGTTCCCAGAGCCAAATCAATTCAGAAATCAATATCCCTGTCGGGTTGCATCCCCGTCGGGTCTTCAGGAAATACCTCAGAAAACTCACGAACAACTGGCATAGAATCCATAGAAGGAACCTCTACACTAGAATCACGGACATAATGCAAATAGGATAAACAACCCTTCTCGACCATACACCGAGCCTCTATATAAGAGATACCTTGCTGGTAGATAGGCCAGGAGTCCATCTCTTCTCTAATCAAGGCAAATTGGCAAGGCTAAGGTCACCGTTTTGGCATGGCAGTCCAATATAACATGATAAGGTGACAACCAATCCATACCCAATATAACATCAAAATCAACCATATCAAGGAGTAAAATATCTACACTAGTATCAAGACTCCCAATAGTGACCACACACGAACGGTCAACACGATATACAACAATAGCATCCCCCACAACTGTGAAAACATATACATGTGCACTCAAGGAATCATGAGGCTTAAGCAAATATGAAGCAAAATAAGATGACACATAGGAGTAAGTGGATCCCGGATCAAATAGAACTAAAGCATCTCTATTAGAAACTGAAATAGTACCCGTGATAATGACGTCAGATGACTCAGCCTCAGGCCTGGCTGGAAAAGCATAGCATCGGGGCTGGGCCCCACCACTCTGAACTACATCTCTAGGACGGCCTCTGGCTGGTTGGTCTCCACCTCTGGCGGCCTGACCTCTACCTCTAATGGTTGGACCACCACCTCTGGTTGCCTGACCCCTACCTCTAGCTGGCTGAGTGGGCGGTGCAACACTCGATGTCGGGACCATGGAACAAGAACTCTGATGCTACGAATTGCTAGATTCATGAGGGAAAAATCTAGCAATCCACCTCGGGTCACCACAAATATAAAAAGACCTCGGGTGCTGCTACTACTGACCGTGAAACTAACCCTATCGACCTGAGTAACCACCCATAAAACTTTGGAGCTGAGGTGCACTAATAGGAGCCAGTGGTGCACCATATGCTAGCTGATCAGAATAAGGATTATGAGGGCCACGACACCCTAGAGCACCATGCGATGCCTTGAGTACCAAATGAAACAGCCTGGGAGGATGGCCTATTGATCACGCTCAACTATGTCTAATAAAAGACTAAAAGGGCTTTAAAAATATAATCCGGGGTATTATGCCCAGAGTCGATCCCACAAGGAATTTACATATCAATCTAGTCTTTAGAATACACAACTTTTACTCAATCAATTCTCTCAATACTTTTTAATATAAACTGGTGATGTTTTACTAATTCTACTGACAATAATAATAACTAGCAATTACTAATAATGTGTTGTAAACAATGATGATAAATGTCTAAGGTTATGGTTTCCCTCATTGGTGAACTTACTTCTCGAATACCTCTTATATTTTGATTAGTTGTCTCTATCAATCATGAATACTCTATCTACCATAAATCTCTCTCAAGTAATTATGATAATTTATTAGACGTACTCTCTCAAGTTACGCTAGCTAGATTGCATTACAGTTCACTTTAGATTGCAACCGAGGCATCGTTATCTATAATCCAACCTCTAAACCCTCGGTTATGACTTTTGTCTATACTCTGGGAGTGGTGTTGTTCAAACAATTACCTAAATATGCACTCTCTCAAGTAGATACACACTAATTAGGCACAGCTAATTGATGGCCATTCAATTAGCTACAATAAAAACGTAGTTGAACAAATAGAGATGAACAATCAACCAAACTATATTAATATCACCATAAGTTGGTCCCCCAACGGGTTCCACCAAAACCCTAGATTAAGAAAGTTAGCTACTCATATTCATAAATATCAAATCTAAAACAACTTGCATAGTTGAATTATAGAACAATGATCTAAGGAGATAAAAATCAATGTTTTTGCTTTGCTGAGTAGTAATCCACAGGTTTTTCTTCACTTAGATGATCTCCTCTCCTCGAATCCCCCCTTTAAGTTGTGTTTTCGGGTCTATTTATATGCTTAGGAAAAACCCTAAACATGTAGGAGACTTATATTCCAACCGGGAAACACTTAAACTCCTCAAAACTCGAATTTAGCCGGAACAAGGGCCTGCCGTTTGGGCCCTGGTGCCTGGCTAACGCCAGGCTAAGGCAGGCATTTCAGCTCTAACGCCTGGCTAACGCCAGGCAGGGTCAGGCATTTTAGCTCTAACGCCAAGCAGGGTCAGGCGTTTAGGCTTTGGCGTTCGACTATAGCCCGGTGCACTCCTCCTCGCCTCTTGAGCGTATTTTCGATGTATTTGCATCCATTTAGCTCGGTTTCCTTCTCCAATTCACCTACACATGAAATAGACTCTATTATGCACATAAAAAGTGTATTTTTATCATTAACGCATATAAAATGTAGGGCATATAAGGGTGAGAGTAGCCAGATCTTGGAAGTCAACTTTTCTGGACATCAAGTCCTTCATCATTTTAGCGTAACCAAGCATTTACTTCAATGCATCAATCAATGAAATATTTACCTGTATTTTCTTTATCATGTCCAAGAACTTTTTGTACTGTTCATCCTTTTGGTATTTGGCCAGCCTCTGAGGGAATGGAGCTGGCGGTCTCTTTTTCCCAGTGATTTGGGACTTTTCTTTCTCAACCACCACCTCAACTACCGGTTTCTGGGCCATCTCCACTTCTTTTTCAGTCTCACTCTGTGCACTGGGTTCTCCTTCAGTAGGTTGCACTGTTACCTTGGTCAAGTTTGTCGAATCATCAAGTTCAGTCGACATGGGTACCAGTGTCTCGGCCTGTCTGCTTTCACGATCTCTCTCCCTTTCCAAGTTTAAGTCTCTCCCACTGTGAAGAGTCACTGCCATCAGATGTCTTGGGCCCTGGTCCATAGGATTTACCTGAGTATCTGCAGGTAAGGTTCCAGGAGGACGATTGTTCACAGCGATAGATATCTGGCCCAACTGTAGTTCAATATTTTTAATAGATGCATCATGTATATATACTCTCTCACTGATTTTGGCATTTGACCCAATAACCTACTGCATCATAGCTTCTAACTTGGAAAACCCATCTTCTCGCTTTCTCCCCTGTTGATGCTGAGGAGGGTAGTATGCTTGTTGTTGATTCTGATGGGTATAACCTTGTGGCCTCTGATATGGTGCTGCATTACCTTGTTGTCCCCTGACACCCATATTTTCACTATTCTACTGTTGGTAGGGTGGTCTACATGGTTGAATTTGCTGACCCCAGTTATGCCCCCCTTGTCTTTGGCTTCCATAATTCGACACATAATTCATATTTTCTCGATAAGGTGGGTGATGACATTGTGCATTCCAGTGATTACCAAGTGGTTGACTAATACAAGATGTGCATAAGCCCCCATTGGTTGTGTCTACGATGTGTACCTGCTATTTTTTTCCTGATTCTTCCACCTTCTTAGTAAGTATACTCATCTGTGTTATCAAGGTGGCCACGTTCTCTACAATAGAATTAGATAGATCGAATGGCACTGAGTGAACTACATGAGTAATGGGTGCATTCCTTGTTGTCCATCCTGAATTCTGTGCCATTTTATCAAGTAAGATTTGACTTTCTCTCCACGTTTTGCTCAAGAATGCTCCACCAGCCGAAGCATCAACATTTGCTTTAGCGGCATCAGCCAAACCCATATAGAAAGCTTCCCCAACATTTATTCTGGAATACCATGATGTGGATAGACAACCAGCATCCCCTTAAATTGTTCCCATGTCTCTTGCTGTGTTTCAACTGTTTTCTGTGTGAAGCTCAAGATTTCATCAATTTGTTGAGCAGTCTTGTTGGGTGGATGAAACTTGTTCACGAACTGTTTGACTAACTCCTCCCATGTGGTAGTGGAATTGATGGGGAGTGAGTTTAGCCAAGTCTGGGCAGCTCCAGTCACTGAGAATGGAAAAAACAACAGTTTTATTGCCTCCTGAGTGAAATTAGGCTGCCTCTGTGTTTTGCAGATTCATAGGAAGTTTTTCAAGTGTTGTTGGGGGTCTTCAATGTATGACCCAGAGAATATCCATTTGTTCTGTAATAAGTGCAGCATATTATTTGTTATCTGGAAGGACTCGGCCTGTATCTGAGGAACCAATATCGCTGTGGCCAAATTCTCAGCTGTAGGTTGTGCCCAGTCATATAGGGGAGCCTCTGCCCCTATGTGAGCGACTGGGTCTATCACGTCATCCCCATAATTGTTCCGGTTGTGTGCATCTTCCATATCTGTTTCAATTTGTTCAATTTGTGGTTGATGTTTGCTTTTTCGGTTGGTCCGATTTATGGCCTTGAAAACTTTCTCGGGGTCTCATAAGGGTTCAACTCCTTCACCAATCCTCGATGAGTTTCTAGACATACACCTGCAAGACGTTAGCAAACGTTAAACTTTCAATGTAAAAACGAAAATTGAAAGAAAATTTACTATATTTCAGAATTTTGTATTTCTTCCAACTCAATTGATAATATCGTTAACTCCCCGGCAACGGCGCCAAAATTTGATCACGCTCAACTATGTATGATAAAAGACTAAACGGGCGTTGTAAATATAATCCGGGGTATTATGCCCAGAGTCGATCCCACAGGGAATTTACGTATCAATCAAGTCTTTAGAATACGCAACTTTTACTCAATCAATTCTCTCAAGACTTTTTAATATAAATTGGTGATGTTTTACTAATTCTACTGACAATAATAATAACTAGCAATTACTAACAATGTGTTGTAAACAATGATGATAAAAGTCTAAGGTTATGGTTTCCCCGTTGGTGAACTTACTTCTCGGATACATTCATATAGCTTGATTAGTTGTCTCTATCAATCATGAACACTCTATCTACCATAAATCTCTCTCAAGTAATTATGATAATTTACTAGACGCACTCTCTCAAGTTACGCTAGCTAGATTGCATTACAGTTCACTTTAGATTGCACCCGAGGTATCGTTATCTCTAATCCAACCTCTAAACCCTCGGTTATGACTTTCGCCTATACTCTGGGAGTGGTGTTGTTCAAACAATTACCTAAATATCGCACACTCTCTCAAGTAGATATACACTAATTAGGCACAGTTAATTGATGGCCATTCAATTAGCTATAATAAGAACGTAGTTGAACAAATAAAGATGAACAATCAACCAAACTATATTAATATCACCATAAGTTGGTCCCCCAACGGGTTCCACCAAAACCCTAGATTAAGAAAGTTAGCTACTCATATTCATAAATATCAAATCTAAAATATTTTGCATAATTGAATTACAGAGTAATGAACTAAGGAGATAAAAATCAATGTTTTTGCTTTGCTGAGTAGTAATCCACAGGTTTTTCTTCACTTTGATGATTTCCTCTCCTCGAATCCCCCCTTCATGTGGTGTTTTCGGGTCTATTTATATGTTTCGGACAAACCCTAAACATGTAGGAGACTTCTATTCCAACCGGGAAACACTTAACCTCCTCAAAACTCGAATTTAGCCGGAACAGGGGCCTGGCGTTTGGGCCCTGGCGCCTGGCTAACGCCAAGCTAAGGCAGGCGTTTCAGCTCTAACGTATGGTCAACGCCGGGCAAGGTCAGGCGTTTCAGCTCTAACGCCTGGCTAACGCCAGGCAGGGTCAGGCGTTTGGGCTCTAGCGCCCGGTTATAGCCCCGTGCCCTCCTCCTCGCCTCTTGAGCGTATTTTCAATGTATTTGCATCCATTTTGCTCAGTTTCTATCTCCAATTCACCTACACATGAAATAACTCTGTTATGCACATAAAAAGTGTATTTTTATCATTAACGCACATAAAATGTAGGGCGTATAACATGTTAAACCATGAATTCTAGCCTCGCATCACCTATACTAAAAGTACCCCTGCCTTCAGATGAGTCACTACTGGACCCACCAGAATGACGAGGTATCTTCAGACCCCTAACCTCCCTGAGCAAGAAGCATCTCAACTCGCATGGCGACATTGGCGGCCTCCTGAAAAGAAATCTCACTCCCAATATTCTTAGCCATCTGCAAATTGATGGGCTGAACAAGTCCCCCAATAAACCTCCTCATCCTCTCCTTCTCGGTAGGGAGTAAAAGAAGAGCATGACAGGCCAAATACACAAAACAGGTCTGATACTGAGTAACAATCATACTGGCTTGCTGAAGGTGCTCGAACTGACGGCGATGCTCCTCACTCAATGTGATAGGGAGAAACTTCTCCAGAAAGAGCTGAGAGAACTGATCCCATGTAAGAGCAGGCGACCCTACTGGTCTGGTTAACGAATAATCTCTCCACTATTTCTTGGCGGAACTAGTCATCTGAAATGCAGCAAAATTGACCCCATTGGTATCCACTATACCCATGTTCCGTAGAACCGCATGACAGTTGTGAAGATAATCCTGGGGTCCTCTGAGGTAGCACCACTGAAGTGAACTAGGAAGAGCTTGGTTAACTTGTCCAATCTCCATAAGGCCTGAGAAGACATAGTTGACTCCTCACCAGCCTGTGCCGAAACAACTGGCTGAACTGCTCTGGCTGGCAGAGCTGCTGGAGTCTGATACTGGGGAGCCATCTGCTCCAGAGTGTGAGTAGCAAGAGTTTGTGCTCCTCCTCCAGCCTGAGAGACAACTTGTGCCATGGGAAATACGCAAGTCTGGGCCACAGTCTCCATAAGGTCCAGCAAACGGACCAAAGTATCCTGAAGCACTGGGGTGGCAGTGAACCCATCCGAAACCTGAGCTGGCTTGTTAGGAATAGTCAGAGCTGGAGCCTCCTCCTCAAACTCTACCTGAGGCTCCACTACTGGGGTGGTAGGCTGAGCCCTGCCCATACCTCGGCCTCTAGTACATCCTCAGCCTCGACCTCTGCCTCTTGTAGGAGCTGCAACTGGAGGCTCTACCTGCTGCTTAGGTGAAGAAGCGGTACGTGTTCTCGCCATCTGTTAGAGAATAAGAGAAGAAGAGTCCAATCAGTATTGATAAAACAAAGTCGCACAACATAGAAGAATATAAGTGAAATTTGTTCCTAAACTTCATAGCCTCTGGGAGATAAGTACAGACGTGTCCGTACTGCTCCCCCAGACTCTACTAAGCTCACTCGTGAATTGTGAGACCAAGGCAACCTAGTGCTCTAATACCAACATGTCACGACCCGGAATTCCAACCGTCGGGACCGTGATGGTACCTAACATTTCACTTTCTTGGAAAGCTACGTTAGAGTATTTTAAGATAACCTTATTCAATCCAATCAGCAACAATGATAGATTAAAATGGTGAACAACGAATACAAAATAATATAAAAGCTTCAACATTAACAACTACCCGGATCTGGAGTTACAACTCACGAACTACTAAGATTTCTACAATCAGAGACTGAAGAAGGGAAAAATACACTATTTTGAAATAGAACACAGTAAAAGATAAATCTGAGAAGAGACTAAAGGGTCTGCGGATGACGGCAGATCTACCTTGGGTCTCCTAATAGCAATCTGGCAACCAATCTCTCAATCAACCAGAGTCGATACCAAAATCTGCATAAAATGTGAAAGTGCAGTATCAATACTACCGATCCCATGTACTGGTAAGTTTCGAGCCTAACCTCGATGAAGTAGTGACGAGGCTAAGATAAGACACCCACAATCAAACCTGTACAAGTCAACAATGTATATACATATAACAGTAAAGAACTAAATAGGTAATATCGGGAGGGGGAACATGCTGAGGGGAAATACGAGATAAAGAACTACAGCACAATGATAACCTAAACAGTAAATAGACTATGAACAAATAATAACCAATGAACACAGCAAAGGTAAATTGTACGGCATCACCCTTCATGATTTTACTCTCATCCTCACCATGAATTATTAGAAACGACAATGCATCACCCTTCATGCATTAACTCTCATAAAATGGCATGAAATCACCCTTCGTGCATTACACTCACAATATGGCACGGCATCACCCTTCGTGCTTTAACACTCTCCCTCACCAAAACTATGAACAATGACAACAGGGAGATCGAAATAACAAAAACAAGTCTTACTTTAACCTTTGGTTCCAAAATACCAACCTCAAATTGAATAAACTATCAATCAATACCAATGTCCATAAACATGATAAAAATGATCAACTTCATGATTAACTAGTCTAAGCATGAATAAAATGATAAAGAAAAGAAACAATTACAGGAATAAAACCCACTCGCATGATGTAACCCGAAAACAATGCATACGTACTCATCACGTCACCTATACATGGTCCCCAACATCAAAACACATAGCAAATAGACAAGTAAGTCCTAATCTCTCAAACCAAAGTTAACCACGACACTTATCTCGCTCCAATGGCCAAACTCAAAGCTCAACCACAAATTTTACCTTCAAACAATCCTCTAAACCAATAGAATCTAGCTAATTACCAACCAAACAATTCAAATAAAGCCTTAGGAACTACCCACGATTGCAAAGAATTCAATTTAGGCCATTATTAAAAAAGTCAACAAAAGTCATCACCCGGGTCTGCTTGGTCCAAACACAAAATTCGAAGCAAAACTCGATTACCCATTCACCCCCGAGCCCTATTATGTAATTTGTTTTGGAATTCGACCTTAATTTAAGATCTAAATCCCCAATTTACCAAATCCCTTGTTTCTACCCAAAAACCCCCAATTCCACCATAAAAACCTTAGATTTTATGTTGAAATCTTAGGAGAAGTAGTGAAAGATTGAAAGAAATTAGTTTAGCATCACTTACCAATGATTTGGGGAAGAAAAGTTCTTTGGAAAATCGCCTCTTGTGTTTTAGGTTTTGAAAATTTAAATAATGGGAGAAAAATCTCGTCTAAATCATATTTACCCAACTGTAGATATCACAAATGCAATGCGAAGCCCGCAAATGTGAAAGAACCATCGCAAATGTGAAGCCCTTCACACTTCTGCATTTTTCGCAAATGCGAAGTATAGTCCTTAAATGCGAACACATGCAAGATCGCAAATGGGACCAAGAGATTACAAATGCAAGGAGTACCCCTCCCGAGCTCCCATCGCAATTGCGAGAAATTGTTCGCAAATGCGAACATTGGCCTCCCCAGCTACTCTTCACAAATGCGATGAGTAGGTCGCAAATGCAAACCCAACAGTTGTTGCAAATGTGAAGCTTGATCTCGCAATTTCGAGATCAGAAGCCTGCAACAAGAATTGAAGCACATTAGTAAATTTTCTAAGACCAATTCACTCTGTAGCCTATCTGAAACTCTCTAAGCTTGTCACGCCCGAACCTAGGGAGGCATGGCTGGCATCTGGTGCCTTACTGGCCCGAGCGAACCACTCTGTAACTCATAATCGTTCGACCAAAACTAGAACATACATAGGTCGAGTTAGTTGGACTCATTCTTTTTGTAACTATCATGGACCCATATAGCCACAACTCATAATGTATAATTGTAAGTGGGAAAACACTATATCAATGAACCATCTTTCTTAAAACATGAATACATATGGGCCGGCAAGGCCTCTGACATACTGTACAAACTGAACCTCTGTCTACAAAGCCTTTAAGATTATTTGACATCAAATGGGACACGGTACCGGCCTACCCATAAGTTTGTAGAACTTCTGACAAGATGACTAATAGACTCCGCTGCACTCCAAACTTCTGACTGATCCTTCGCTGAAGCCAATCTCATCTACTATGAGGGCTCATCAAACTATACCTGTAGGCCTGAATGCAGCATCCCCAACAAAAGGACGTCAGTAAGAATAATGCACTGAGTAAGTAAGGCAGAACTGAAACATAATAATAAGTCAACATTAATTAAAGACATATAAGAATCAACCTGAA
The DNA here is from genome assembly GCA_005239505.1 of Nicotiana paniculata. Classification (NCBI taxonomy): domain Eukaryota; kingdom Viridiplantae; phylum Streptophyta; class Magnoliopsida; order Solanales; family Solanaceae; genus Nicotiana; species Nicotiana paniculata. The sequence goes on along the minus strand of MDKI01086600.1, from coordinate 27,260 downwards.
TAGTGCCATTGTATATGCATACTTATTATATTTACATATATAATGTTTCTCTTTGAGACTATTTCTATTATCCATATTGTATGAGGCATGACTGCCCAACTGATCAGTGGTAACTGCCCGACCGACCTTCGCACGGTGGTAAATGTATGATTTCCAAACCGGTGGTAAATAATGATACATAACCGCCCAACTCGTGGTAACTTATCGACCGGCCGTAGCCCGGTGGTAAATACATGTCTGCCCAATCGTCTGTAGCACGGTGATAAATGAAGATGAATGACTGCCCAACTGGTGGTAAATAATGATACATAACTGCACAACCGGTGGTAACTTCCCGGCCGACCGTAGCATGGTGGTAAATGCATGAAGATAAATGTACATGTATCACTATATTATAAATATTAAGTTCTCTATCATATACCTCAATAGGGACTAGGGACATATGTAGACATGCTTGAATATCAGTTGGCCGGAATTAATAACATAGACATCCTTAACTTCTAAGAGTAGAACCACTTATGGAGTATCATTACGTTTATGTATCGTCACTTGGATCATGAAAAAATAAGGAAGAGATAGCCTTAACATACATGAGTCGATTCTCTTGACAATCCTCTAACATACGATAATTGCGACAATAAGCATCCATTACTGTGTTGAAAGTGAATATATCAGGCTGACAACCTTCCAAATTCATAAGCCCAAACAATCCCATTTAGCACTATGAATATCACCACATTGACATTATATCTAACGGTATCAATATTTTTAAACTTACGGAGTCTTACAAGAACATAATCACAAATCCTCTATAATCTGATGAATGGTCATAATCCCTTCTATCTCATACGGATACTATGAGTAATTCTAATATTAAATAATGGGATGTAACAAAACCAAAAGTGCACACTAGTCTAAAAAAACCATATGAATATGCTTGTGCGATCAAATCGTCAAAATAACACGTAGAACTACGAATTGAACACTAAATCAAATGAAATCATCAAGAGCAATTTAAAATCTATATTTTCACAATCGGACGTCCGAATCACGTCCAACTAACTCCATTTCTCACCAAATTTCACAGACTAGTCATAAATGTGGTATTGGACCTATACCGGGTGCTGGAACCAAAATACAGACCCATTATCCAAAAGTCAAACTTTTATCAAACATTTCCAATTCATTTAGCCTTCAACTATCAAATTTTGAAAAAGTCCGATATCTCGGGCTAGGGACTTCCAATTTCAATTTGGGGCATACCCCTAAGTCCCAAATCATGATACGGACCCACCAGGACCGTCAAAAAACAAATCTGGAAAGATGCTTGGTCTGAACACGCAAATCGAGGAAGGCTAAAACATGATTTTTAAGGCTTCGGATCACAGAATTAGGTTTCATAATACGTGATGACCTATTGGGTAATTACACTTCCCCTAGAAATTGGTTCATTCATTCGCAACCCATGGGTTACTCATATGGAAAATGAGACATGACGAGGAAATTAGCTTCATATCTTGAGCTATATCGCACGATCTGGAGTATCAAAGAAGGGTGAAATTTCTAAATGTCCAAGTAGCCTTCTTATTATAAGTGTGGTATAAAACACACTGATAAGAAGGAATCTACCAGACACGGCTCCGAGACATCTGATACCAAATTTGGCACGCCCCAAACTCGGGGAGCGCGATCGGCGCTCAACCGAGTGAACCCGATCGAGCAAGCCATTAGATTTCCTTCTACCCACACTCATCCATGAATAAAGAGGAGATGTACTCCATTAATTAAACATTGAAAGTATTTTATAAACAACACATGTTTCATTATCATTAGCCGCTTCATTTACAATTTCCAAAATAACACAAGCTTATAGATATAATGATAAACATGTTTGCCAAATACCAACACTTCTACTTCAATTCCCAAAATCAAACACCACCCATAACCTTTATACGGAGCCTCTAAGTTCAACATAAGAGTAGTATGGAAGTAACGACAACAAGGCCCAGCTATACCTCAAAACACAATGTACAACATCATTGACATCCGGCTCAGAATAGAGTAGGGCTCACCAAAACCTGCTGAGTGACTGCTAAAGAGGACCAAAGTTGTACGCTGATGAACCACCTGTATCTATTGAAGATGCAGCGGCCCCGAGAAAAAAAGGACTTTAGTATATATGAAATAGTACTAGTATATAAATCTAATTTCCCTCTTTCAAAATAGAATGCCAATTTAAGAAAGGGAAAACTATGGAAACAACAATGGTATCTAAGTTTCCAAGTTAAAACATAATAGTTTCCAAAATACGAAGATTGTATTATTTTTGGTTGAGAGATCCGTTGTAACAACCTCTGCACAGAGTGGCCCCACCACCTCACCTAATGTATTCGGGTGGATGTGTTATTTAAATACCATATTCTCTACACAAAGAATCCCTCCCGCCTCACCCCAACGTGTGCAGGTGGAGGTGTAATTTCAATACCACAATCCCTACACAAAGAGGCTCTGCCACCTCACCCAAATGTATCGGGTGGAGGTGTATTTTGGGGTTAGGTTATGTCAACCTACCCTTCCTAGGCGACTAACGATACTCCCAAAAATATTTTTTATTTGCATATACAGGAAACCACAATACAAATGAATTTACCTCACAACCTTTCAAATCATTCATAGCCTCGTTGGCACTTTCCATCACTTACAACATCATTGTTTCATTATCTCTCTTGGCCATATATATGATTCTTCATTCATTACACGATGGGCATATTTCATATTCCACACTTTCATTTCTTTCCTTTCGTGGATCATCATCATATATATGTAACGACCATGCCAATCATTTTGAGAGTAATTGCCTTGTTTCCCCAATTTTTGCTTCATTATATGTGGTTCAACTTCATTATGTTGCGTTAGATTGGTTGGCTTGGGTTCGAAGCAACTTTTGGAGAGAAATAATACACTTAGTCTCTTAACTTGGTTCAATAGTGGAAAAGCCAACCGAAAATTGACTTATTGGTAAACGACCTCGGAATGTAGATTTTATGGTTCGGATAGCTTCGTTAGGTGATTTGGGATTTAGGAGTATGTTCGGAATGTGGTTTTGATGTCCGGTGTAGAATTAGGATTGAATTTACGAAAGTTAGTTTTTGGCGATTTTCGGTTGGCAGTAGAAAATAAGCTATCAGAGTCGGAATGGAATTTTGGAAGTTGGAGAAGGTTCGTAATATCATTTTTGATATGTGTGAAAATTTTTAGGTCAATCGGATGTGTTTTGGATGGTTTCAGCATCCTTGGTGAAATTTAGAAGTTTCAAAGTTCATAGGCTTGTATTTGATGTGATTTTTGTGTTTTGCATTGTTTTTGGTGTTTTGAAGGCTCGACTAAGTTTGAATAAGGTTATGGGACTTGTTGGCATTTTTAGTTGGGGGCCCAAGGGTCTCGGGATTGATTTCGGATGGTTACCGGAGATTTGGGCTTAAAAATTTGCAGCAAAGCTGCTGCTGGTGCCACTTTACTGGTGTGACCTCACCTATGGATGGGGAATCGCAGGTGCGGGCCCGCAGTAGCAGAAAGGAATCCGTAGATGCGGAAGTTGGGCATCTCAACGAGGGACCGCAGATGCAGACGTTGGACCGCACCTACGGTGTCGTAGTTGCGAAATTTTGAGTTTACGTGAATTTTCGCAGGTGCGCACCTGCGACTGCAGGAGCGGGTCTGCAGGTGCAGTTTAACTGGGCAGGAACTATAAATATGTGCCTATGTAAATTTTTGGCATTTCTCATCATTTTTGCATGCGGGTTGAGCCATTTTGAGAGCAATTTGAAGAAAGATTTCGAGGGTCTTCGGTGGAGGTAAGTTTCTCGGACTATAAACTGGATTCTATGTTATTATATGGCGGATTAGGCTTGGAATTAGTGGATTTAATGGCATAAAGTGGGGGATTAGGGCTTGGAAAATTGAGACTTATAATTAAGGAATTTAGGGGTTGTTTGTGGTCGGATTTTGATGCATTTTATATGTGTAGACTCGGGAAAGGATAAGATTCTTGTGACGCAATTTTTATCGAATTCTGAGATGTGGGCCCGGGGCTCGGGTTTGGCCAATTTCGGGAATTGTGCCAAAAATTGATAGTTTTCAATTGGGCCTTGTTCATTTATCGTATGTTGATGATGCTAATCTGGTTTTGGTTAGATTCAGAGCAATCGGGAGCCGATTCGAGGGGAAAGAGCATTGCGGATTAGTATTTTGGCCCGGGTTGAGGTAAGTAATGACTGTATATTGTCCTGAGGGTATGGAACCCCGAACTTCATATTTTCTCACTATTTTCGGAGTGGCACACATGCCAGATGACGGGTGTGTGGCGTGCACTAATTGTGGATTTGGACTTGATGTGAAAACTATTGAGTTGCGTATTTACTTTTAAATCACATGTTAAATTGTGTTTAAAGACTATTGTTATATTTGGGCTGTAAGCCATGTTTGGGGCCTTGTGCCGACTTGTTTAGACCCCTTGGGGGCTTTTTAATGCTATTTGCTCACTGTGTTGACTTATGACTTACACTCAGTCATGTTGTGTTTAACTGATTTCAAAACTCGGCCTTATTTACACTATTTTGAGATATAAAATGATGTTTTTGGGTCGAGTACCCCGTTTTACTAGTACGCCCGAGGGGCTTTTGAGAGTTGCTGATCGAGCGAGGCCGAGGGCGTGATTGTGAGGATATGACATGCCACGAGCTTGCTTGATATTAGCGATTGGACAGAAGGATCCCTTCCAGAGTTTGTACACACCCCTAGTGAGCGCAGGTACCTACTGAGTGCGAGTGCCGAGTGATTGGGAGGCACGAGTGATCGTAAGGTATGCCCGATGGGCTGATTATGAGTGACTGTGAGGTATGCCTGAGCGGCTGATTATGAGTGACTGTGAGGTATGCCCGAGGGGAAGTTTTTGATACATGTTTTTTCCCGAAATCGGCTTTTAAGCGTGATGATTTAACATATACATTGTTGGAAAGAAAGGTTGTGCTTATTGTGAAATTATGATTTGATTTTATGTGTTTGTTACTACTCAGACATGATTTATCTTCATTACCACTAAGTTGGCGTACTCACAATACTCAATGCACCTTGTGTGCAGATCCAGGTGTTAGGACATAGTGTTGTGTATCTGTTTCAGAGACTTCTCGGAGATTTTACGATGTAGCTGCACACGTCCGCAGTCCTACTCTCTCTCCTATTTACTATTATAGAGTTTATTTTTTTTTGAGTTGTATATTTTTCTGTAGATGCTCATGACCAGTGCCTCCTGGATCTCGGGGGTTGTATTTAATATTCAGTGTAGCTTTATCTGTTTTAAAAATGTTTAAAAGAAACATTTATGGGTTATCAGTTTATTAATGATGTAAATGCAAGATTATTTTGATTTGAGTGTGGTTTTGGCTGGCCTAGTTCCACGATAGGCGACATCACGACTAGTTTTGATTTGGGCTCGTGAATATCAACACATAGAATATTTCGGAAATTACAACTTTGAGTTCATTTGTAATGAAGAATTTAAACCCAATGGATTTCTTTCCAAGAAATGGATTTAAATGATTGGCAATCGAAGCACAAGTTAAAATCATAAACGAGTAACACACAATTTATTCTTGAAATACTTTCCCCTAAAGGGCAATACACAATTTCAACTCATGATTATGTAAGAGCTATAAATCTATTGGAAATAGATACTAAGCATTGCATTAGTTAGAGGAACCACATTTGGACATGACTTGATTACATTGCTTTTGGAAAATTCTATTTTCGGAGTCAGTTTGGAGCAATTGAATCAAGGCTCATTTCGTAATTGTGACGACCCAAAGGGTAATCACCTGTTTTCTCACCCATTTCATGCTTCCGAGGCCTTCGAAACCTCATTTAGGATTGGCTCGATTTGCGTGCACAGTCCGGGCGCGCAACTAGAAAGCTTAAATATGAAATTCTATGAAAAATGCTAAGTTTTGATATTAAAATGAATAAATTTGACTTCGGTCAATATTTTGGGTAAACGGACCCGAACCCATGATTGACGGTCCTGGAGGATCCGTAGGAAAATATGGGACTTGGGCGTATGCCCGGAATCGAATTTTGAGGTCCCAAGCCCGAGAAATGAATTTTTGGGTAAAATTATTTTCTGAAAATATTTAAGGAAATTAAAAAAGAAATTTGATTAGAAAGTGATGGTATTGGGCCCGTATTTTTGTTCCGGCGCCCGGTACATGTCTTATATAAGGTTTAAGTGCTTTCGGTAAAGTTTGATTGAAAACGGATATCGTTTGACATGTTTCAGACTTAAAATGGAAAATTTGATGTTTTATGAAATTTGATAGAATTCACGGATTTTGAGGCTTAATTCGATGAATATGATGTTATTTTGGCGATTTGATCGCACGGATAAGTTCATAGGATGTTTTTGAGGTAGTGTGTATATTTTCTTTGGAGCCCCGAGGGCTGGGCTAAGTTCTGGGTAGGCCACATATGCATTTTGAACCTTGTAATTTGCTGGTGTAACTGATCTGCAGGCTTCGCATTTGCGAAGCCAGCATCGTAAATGGGAAGATGGGTCTGGGCAAGCCTGATCGCAGATGCGGCCAAGTGGTTCGCAAATGCGAAGGCTGGTCGAAAATGCGACAGCTGCCATCGCAAATGCGAACTTCCCTCTTCTTCCTGAGGTCGCAAATGCGACATATTGATCGCAAATGCAAAAACTGGGAATTTCTGAACGGTTCGCAAATTCCCATGCCAACCAGTGGCATGCAATGCACTTATTTCGAATTTTGACTCCATTTTTCTTATTTTCTCAAACTCAAACACACTTACGCGATTTTTCCAAGAACAAGAATTTTTCCAAATCATTTGTAATTTTGTTTTTACTCAATTATTTCAATCATTAACATTATTTAACATGTTTTCAACTTAAAATCAAAGATTTCCATAGGTGAAATTGGGTGTTTTGGGTAGAACTTAGGTTTTTTCCAAAATTGGGGTTTGAAAGGGTGATTGACCACCGATTTGAGAGATTTTTACATGGCTGGACTTGTGAGAGTACGAGGGTTCTGAAAATGTAAAATTTATCCGATTCCGAGATGCTGGCCTGAGGGGCATTTTGGTCATTTTACCTAATTTGGCCATGTAACTTTGAATTAAATTGTAGAATCAGTTGCTTGAGATGTTATTTACGATATGAAATTGATTTGAAAAGATTTGGGCCATTTGGAGCCGGATACTTGTGGCAAACGTGTGGTTTCGAGTTGATTTTGAGCAGGTTCAAGGTAAGTGGCTTATCTAACCTTGTGTGGGGGACCTTTACCCTAAAATGTGATAATTGGTAATTGAATGCCTTGTACGTAAGGTGACGAGCGCATACTTGTGCTAATTGTTGAAAATCCAGTTTTTACTTTAAATACTTCGACTGAGTTTCTTCTTACCTATTTTATTCTACTTGCAATTATAGCCTATGTTAGTTTAGAAAAGCATGCCTAGTTGACTTGAATTGCCTATTTGCTTAAGTTGCTTTGATTGTACTATGTGAAGCGTGTTAGGATAGAACTACTTGTATCCTTGTATTTTTTTCACTCTATATCCGAATATCTTCTTGTTGTGGCTGCATATTTAAATTGGGACTAAGGATGTGGGATTTCGGTAGCTCCCCCCTTGTTTGTTTATTTTGGGACTGCGGGTTAGATTCCCGGTAGATCCCCCTGCATATTTACTTTGGGACTGCGGGTTAGTTTCCCAATATATCCCCTTGCATATTTACTTTGGGACTGCGGGTACGATTCCCGATAGAGCCCCCTACACATTGATAAAAGGACTACGGGGCCGTATCCCGGGAGATCCTTCGGATATACATATGATGGACTACGGGGCGGTATTCCGGGACATCCACTGGACAATTGAGAAAACGACTACAGGACGGTATTCTGGGAGATCCTCATTGTTACCATTGTTAATGAGTTGTACCTATTCCGTGTTTACTCTGTTCTTGTGTTTTTGTTATTGCTTTGTTTGACCTGTCTTATTTCACTGTTGTACTCATTATTACAGTCCAATTTCATACTGTAAATTCCTATTATATTGTTTAACCTCAGTAGGGCCCTGACCTTCCTCGTCACTACCCGACCGAGGTTAGGCTTGGAACTTACTGAGTACCGTTGTGGTGTACTCATGCCCCCTCTGCGCATGTTTTTCATGTGCAGATCAATGTACCTCCACCGAGGCGCACTATCCCCGAGGTTGAGAGATCTAGCAGAGACTTCGAGGTACATCTGCCGCGTCCGCAGACCAGGAGTCTCTATCTTATTCCAGCTTTAGTGGAAAGCTTTTCCTTCCTTTCAGTTGTTTAGACATTCTGGAGTTAGAGCAGTGTAGTATATTTCTGTTAGCCTGTGTTTCTCGTGAGTTTCCAGGTTTTGGGATAATATTGTAGACTTCTGCATTTTTGGGTTGTGTATGCCAAGCGACATTTATATACAGTCTTTCTTTAGTTGTTCAGTTTTAATTAATTATTCCGCAAGTTATTTTTTTTTTCCGCATTGTTAGGCTTACCTAGTTATAGGGACTAGGTGCCATTACGACATGTTCACGGAGGGCGAACTGGGGTCGTGACAATAATATTTCAACTATCATTTCATTTCATTGGCACTGTTGCCACAAGTATAACTTTCATTCATGGCACGATGACCACACTTTATATCACCAACTCACTTCTTTCACTTTTGAACGCCTTTATATATTATCAACAACAAGGCATTTCCAATCAAGACTTTAGGTACACATATGAGCAATTTAAGAGTCTTAAGCATATCGATTTTTCTCACACAATTTGGCATACTAGCTTTCATTTGGAACACGACTCAAAGCCATAACATTTTAATACACGACCCATACTTTGAACATATATCTTTCACTATAAGTCTCATTCGGTATAGTCAAATTTATAAGGAATAACTTAGAACATAGGAATTAGGAACTCGAGTCAAATACTTGTAACTTACGGGAACATCTGGAATTCAATTCTAAGAGAGTTGTTTGGCCAACATACCTCAAATTCATCCATTAATGGTACTATAATGATCCAATATACTAAGCAATTTCAATCTGAAATAACAACATCCAATGGGACCAGTATTAGTAACAAATTTCATAATTTAAGTTGTTTAGGAATTTTATCAAACATGTAGTAGGCATGAATCTCTACACCTCATAACCATAGAATTATTTAGTCCAACTACTGTCATTTACCAGCAATTTATCCCACCATCATTCTTAAACAATTCATAACTTCCAACATCACATAGTTGACAATCCATCCACTCTCAACCAACAAAATTCCATCAAATAATCACCTTTCAATCTCTACAATGGCTGTGTATTTAAATTGGGAATTTATGGCTTCCAATCACCATACCATAATGTCCAATACTCAATTCATACTCATATTCCCATAATATATCCATACATGTAAGTCTAAGGGTGTAGGATTACTTTCGGAAAAAATCTTGCACAACCCTCCTTTGAGTTCTTGAATTAATTTTGGGCATATGCTCGAGTTCAAAATTATCATTTGGACCTAACGGAATCATAAAAACACTGTTCCGAGGTCTAATACAAAAGCAAACTCAATCTTAGTCATAATACATCATATGAAGCTACTCAAGACTTCAAATAGTTAAAAGGACCATAAATTTTCAAAACGGCAAGTATTCAAAACAAAGATTTCTTAAACCCAAGAACAATTCAGTAATAAGATGAAAATACAATCTGGAAAACATAAAACTCATCTATAACTATCTTCATAGTAGTATCCAATTCTGTGATTTGCCTAACAATCTTTGTCGGTGCTTCATTGTTGCTTATCGCATCGACATCTAACTTCTATAACATAGTACCAAAAGACTGCACCATATATTTGTTGGAGTAAATTAGGATCAAAGGTTGTTTGTGGAACCAAACCACAAGATCTCAAATACTTTGCACATGTTGCGACATACAACCCACATTCCTCGCAAAAGGTCGGTTGATAACTATTAAATAAAAGGCATATATATGATTATAAATTCTACAAAAATAAAAAAATTATTGAATGATACATGCTCCTATATCGTTGTTGAGACACATTTGATACAAACACAACACCAAAAGCACCAGTTTGTGCCTTGTCATTGTATGCTGGTTCGTGGGACCAATCTATCCCTTGCTTGTCTCTGTAAAAACCACTGGTTGATAGGTACAGAGGTGTAATCTTAGAAAGCTTATCTATCTTAGAACATGCATAAGAATCATGACTTGTTGATTGGTAGGAGTCATATACATTGATACATCTGACCTTAAATGATACAATTGCCAAAATCCAACGAAGTTTCGCTTTGAGGTTGATTGGTATCAAAATATTGTTGATTGTATTCCATGATACATTAGCTAGCAACTTGTAGCCCCTTATGTATTCACATACAACATCTTTTGTCTTGGCTACACTAGCATCATTACTTGTATCATTATACTTGTCAAAAATTTCAGTAATTCTTGTGTTGAATATACAGTCAACAATGGTGAATTTGAATGTGTTACTTTTGTCATACTTGCCTTCTTTTCTCAAATAGTAAAATATTACATCAATATACTTTGAATTAGTAAATACCAACAGTCAATAGATTGAATACAAACATAGTGAAAATCAGAATACAAACAGTGGATAAGATAAATACAAACAGTGAAATACACTGAATACAACCACTCAAATAAACAGAATACAAACAGTAAAAAGATTGGATACAACAATAAAATACAAACAAATAAGTACATTGAATACAACAATAATGTTACGACCCAAAATCCCTAAGGTCGTGATTGCGCCGGACACAAGGTCAGGCAAGCTAGAACATTAATTAATTGAAATAACCTTCCAGTTTTAACATTTCAAAATTTTTACCTTCTCTTGCATATCATAATAAAACAAATAAATTTTAGTAAACTTAGATACGATAGCACATCAATTCAGTTTAATGAAATAAATCCCAACATGTCCCCAGAACCCGGTGTCACAAGTACATGAGCAATTTCTAAGAATTTTACAAATATTACAAAGTCTGACCGACATACAACTGGACAAGGAAATTTAAAATGACAAAGATACAATATGAGGGTGACTCTTCCAGCTGCGGATCGCCTCCGGATGGTGCAGCTCGCCTAAGTCTCCCAATCCTCCAAATTGCTATGAGAGTACCTGTGCAATAAAATGCACAGCAAGTGCAGCATGACTAAAAAATAACGCATACTCAGTATGTCGCCCGCCTAACCTCAGAGAGGTAGTGACGAGAGGGAAAATTAGACTCTTACTAAGGTCCGACAATACAATATATTAAAGAATATGATGAAATACAATAGACATGTAAGACACTAAGCAACGAGTACATATCAAGTACAGAATTCCACGTAATCACTAAGAATAAACAACAATGTACACTTTCCTCTTTCCCAAATACATGTCAAGCCAATACCAACAGAATAGTACCAAATAGTCATGCGCATACAAAACTAAGACATTCGGCCGGAGTCACAAGGTAGTCAGTCTCTCTATGCACTGCCGAAGGATCGATCGGCACGTCCCAAAAGTGCATCTCTCAACCTCTCCAGTCATTGCCGAAGGATCGATCGACCCATCCCAAAAGTGCGGCTCTCAATATAATAATCCTCTATGTGCACTGCCGAGGGATCGACCGGCCCGTCTCAAAAGTGCACATCTCAATATGATACGGCTAGCCTGCTCGCGAATGATACCTGCGACTCAGGTGCTCATAAGAATACATGCACACTTACTGGGTCATCCTTCTCGCAAATCACTCAAGCGACTCAGGCACCCAAAGTTACACATCCACATAATAAAGTCGTATTTTACCAAGAAAACCGTTTTTCTAAGGAAAATGGTAAAGTCTTCATTAAAAGAAACATGAAATATAGGTTTTGAAATCTTCGTTTTTGAAACTCATTTGTCCAATTTAGTAACACTTCATAATACAACCAAGTCCAGATACACAAATATATTGACAGCGAAAACAACTTTCTTTTAATTACGTTTTCGCTCATATTAGCAGTTTTTAATTACCGGAAGGGTTACAGGTACACATATAAAGCATGCTAGTGGGTCCTAGGCTACCCGTACATCGCATAGTCGTAGCTACGCACGGACTCCCGTCACCTCGTGCATACGTAGCCCCAGAAGATAATAACATGTATTGAATTAATTCACCTAGGGGAACATCCACTTCACAAAGTTAGAAAGGAGACTTACCTCACTCCGAAGTTCCAACGCCGGCTCCCAAGCCCTTCCGATGACCCCAACAGATGCACCATGCTCCGAAACTACCTCAAACATGACAAAGCAGTGAAATTCATCCTAATACTCACAACAATTTCAGATTATATAGTTTCCCAACACCACTCAGCAAAATGACCAAAATGCCCTCGGGCCCACGTGCCCGGAAATCCGAAATTCTCGAAGATACCTTCTACCCATAGCCTTACTCACTCAATTATAAAATTTACTCTAATGTTCATGCTTAATTCGTGGCTAAAAATCCAATCTACAAAATTATAGGTTTCTTCAAAGTTTCGCAATTTTCCTACAAATTTCATGCTCAAAAATCCATCCAATATCTTGTATTTGACCTTAGAACCAAGTAGAAGAACTTACCTCTTGAAGCTTGGTGAAATTCCTGTTAAAAGCTCTTCAAAAATCGCCTATCCCACGAAGAAAGTGAAGACAATGAACTAAACTCTCGCTTAAAAAAAATTTGCCCTGGCACATTTTCAACACCTGTGGATCCTTCATCCGCACCTGCGATCCCGCAGGTGCGACCATTTCACTCGCATCTGCGACTTCCCAAATCTCCAGCAAAATCGCACATGCACCCTATTTCCCGCACCTGCGGCTTCGCAGGTGCGGAATTTCATCGCACCTGCGGTTCCAGCCAGGCCAAGCCAAACTCGCACCTCCGACTCCCAGGCCGCACCTGCGGCCAGTTCCTCACAGGTGTGGTTGCACCAGATGACAGTAGAAACCAGCCCTTTCCAACCTGCAACTTTGATCCGTTAACCACCCGGAATCCACCCAAGGCCCCCGGGACCCCGTCCAATCATACCAACCTGTCCCAAAACATAACGCGAACTTGCTCGAGCCCTCAAATCACATCAAACAACGCCGAAATCACGAACCACACTCAAATCCAATTCTTTAAGAACTTAGAATTTCAAGCTTCTACATCTGACGCCGAAACCTATCAAATCACGTCCGATTGACCTCAAATTTTGCGCACAAGTCATATTCAACATTACAGACCTACTCCACTTCCGGAGTCGCATTCCGACCTCGATATCAAAACTTGCACTTCCGACCGGATTTCCCAAAAACCTTAAAATTTCTATCTTTAGACAAATGGCTCCAAAATGACCTACATACATCCAAATTCACTTCTGATCGCGCTCCTAATTACAGGATCACTATACGAAGATATCCCCAAACTCGGAATCCCAAAAGGACATCAATATCATTGAAACGCACTTCAAGCCAAACTTAGGAAATTTCTTCAAAAATACTGACTTCCACAATATACACCAAGACGCTCTCGGGTTAACCAAATCCTGATCCGAACATACGCCCATGTCCGAAATCACCATACAAACCTGTTGGAACCTTCGGATCCTGATTCCAAGGTCTTTTACTCAAAATTTCAGTCTTACTCAACTTCTTCAACTTAAAGCTTATGAAATGAGAATTTCCTTTCCAAATAAATTCTAAACTTCCTATAATTCAATTCCGACCACGCTCACGGGTCATAATACCTGAAACGAAGTTACTCATGGCCTCAAACTGCTGAACGACACGCTAGAGCTCAAAAAGACCGGTCGGGTCGTTACATTCTCCCCCACTTAAATCGACGTTCGTCCTCGAACGTGCTAAGAGCTGCTCTGGAGTTACCTGAAATCGCTGTTTAACATCTCGAGCACCTGACCGTGCTACCACAACCCAGTCGAGCGCAATAGCTTGATCAAATCTGGAGATTTCTTCTTTATTCATATAATAAGCTTAGAATTCATTCAAACACCTGAAATTTCTGTAGCCAGGCCTAGTTTCAATATATATAAGCACTGCATCAACTAGCACACGATATACATGATCATAACTGCATACCCTTGCCGAATCGGCACCATGCACCGCACAACTCATCATCTGACCACAATGACGCTCCCTGAACCTTAATGGCCAAAATTCCACGAATCTAATGCTCCCAATGCACCTCATAACAATTATACATACATCCTGCTATAATGATGACGATACCACCACAACAAACGAAATGTGCAGAAATTCATACTCAATCGCTGAGTTAACAAATCCTTGAATACCTCATCTTGACCAGAATCGTCACTTTCCTTATAAACCTAGATGATTGTATTTTTTCTTTAATATACACTCCACATAACCTCATCGTACTGATACCTGATCCGATAATCTTGTCTCACCCAGTATGAACTGCTTAGACAGTAAATCACCCCAAACATGGCTAACAACCTCACATGATACCATATCACGCCAATAGGCCATAACTCGAACATGATATATAGAAACGACTCAGGATGGAACTATTCAACTCACTCAACTAATATGAATTCTTACCAAGAATAGTAAATAAAACACAAGAAAATAAATACATATTAACCCTTTAAATCATCACACTATTGCGGCGTGAAACCCGATCAAAATAATATACCTGTGGCGGTATGCCACCCGATCCCAAATAACATCACCGTGTGTGGCGTGCCACCCGATCCAAATAACATAAAACTCACGTAAGGAAATATATACAGAGCTAATTGCTCACTATTACAAATTACCAATTATCGATCACAACCACGCTGAGTGCATAATACCATCCTGGGGAGACTGATAAAGTCGTAGCTATAAAACTCAAGCACAACTGAGGTGCGATATATATATATATATATATATATATATATATATATATATATATATATATACGCTCTGGATCTCAAGAGCTATCCTGCTCACATAACATCCCCACTACGCGGGACCTCAACACATAAGGGATCCTCAAGCCATTTTCACAACTCGCATGGCATAATCACCATAATACATAAATTCGACGAAGACGGGACTACACCCGCTGTTATAATGTCTTTCCATGAAAAGAGCTCCACTGAAAGGGACATGCCTGGCTCGTACGGAGCCCATAATCATAAGAAAATCCATCCACAAACATTGAGCCACCTTGCTCGCACCAAACTTAGCTATTTAGCTTTTACCTTGGTCAACATTAACCCTACCTTTTCTCATAACACACGAGAACAACCGTCATCACCGGTACTAACACCCCAAAGTACATAATCAACTGAACCAAACGCCCTCCGGGCATAAATTCCCAATTAAGCTATATTGCACTTCTTCATACTCAGTCCAAAGTTGAATTCCATCAAGTGACTACTTGCCACACTTTATATAATCTTTTCGCGATCATGCTTCCACGAACTCCCACACAAGGAAACCAGTCTGCACATTCATGACACCGACCATGCTAAGGCCGCAAGACACCTCAATAACCCATGACCAGGGTATAAAGCCTCTTCCACCGACTATCGATCTCAGGCGACACTGAAGATAATACCAGCTTATACTGAACTTTCAAATTAGTTTGTATTGCTCTTCCGAGCTCATGACATCCTTACAAACATCGGACCTGAATCTCGATTCTTACTCCCAGTTAGATACTGCTTCCAGCACATAACATACCAACATGAGGTAGCGCAAGAATCCCATCATAGCTTTCGAACCACCAATAGGTGAACATTTTATCGTATAGAAACTTTTAATTGACTCAATTCAAGAGTACCACCTCAACTCACGAGTGAATTCCCACATAAAACCCATTACGACGGCCGACAACCCCGCACACACCGACATAGACCACATGCATAACTAAATCACATCAAAGGAACCAATCACAGCCGCAAAGGTGCCATTTCAACCATGGCTAAATAAATAATCATCTTTTAATCACTGTTAATTTCCTCAGGAACAATAAAAACTTCCTTAAACCCATAGCAAACTCAACCCTCAACCATCCCGAGTGAACTTGATTCACGAGACTACGTTGCCCAAATCTCACAACCCGTCTCATACCCTTCTGATACTTCTTTTCTTCAATTTGAAGTCTGTTCCTCTCACCCCTCCAATATTATCATGCCTGCTGAAACATATCATAAAACATTCCAACCATCCTCCCCTTTCTCATAAATTATTCGGCAAAGCCTCGATTCTCGACCATATTGTTGCCTGAAATATCTAATCGCCTCATTCTTTAACTTTTGAACTCATTGGGACCGTTATTGAGAGTCACCCACTCTGGCTGGCCCCGAATACAATCACTCCAAGGCCCTCCTGGCACAGGAACACCCTTTTCAATGAAACACGTGACTGAGTCACTATCCCTATAACTCTCCCATGCCTTAAGCAAAATTTAAATCTTCCAAAGCCTAACCCTGACCTTACAAGGCCAACTTTTGCACAAATCCATCAAATCCTACGCACAATTACCATTTTACTCCTCCTTCCTTAGCTGAAATCACTTGCCTATACGCCGACAATTCGTAACCCTATGAGCAGACAACCCTACAACCCTGCTGCAGATGGTGGGACTCCCCCACTCAGCCTGAAGCAACTCCTAGCACCACCCTAGACCCTGCAGAGATCCTTCCTCCTTTGATAACACGATCTTGCTCAGCCAAACCATCCCAATCTTCCAAATTCCCTTGCTATCACTCCTTAAATACCCGAATTCCCTAGCATTATTTACACATTCTATCTCCTACCAACTAGCCACTAGGACCCCTCACAGAACCTGCCAACCCCACCATTGCTAACCTATCCCCAGAAGACAACCCACCTGAAGAAATCGTCTGCCGACAGCTCCCAGCGACGCTAAAATGCACGCTCTTTGCGACCTCAATACCCCATCCTACGCTCTACTTCATTCCAGGATCATTCCTTCCCAACCTCATTCCTCAATACTTCTTCTCAAACTCTGACCCCACACAATCAAAGAAACCATAGCACCGACAAACCTAACACATTCCATTCGATCAACTACAATGACTACACGTCACAGGTGCATACCCCATCTCGATTGAAGACACCAAGTCTTACTACTTTATCAACTTCAACTAAACCATCCAAAATCCAAATGCCTTCCCTCTGCCGGAACAAAAGCATTGAATTATCTAAATCATACTCTAAGAAGATCTCCCTTCAACAATTCATCTTCCACAACACACGGGCAAACATTCTATTACCATATCGATAGCGCGACGATCAATTGCAACCATCATCACTACCTGAGCACAGCCTTAAGGCATCCAAAATCACAGCTACTGAGCTGAAATGACGTATTACCCTTTCACAGGGACGTAACAACAACCACGACCATCTACACATAGAAGCATCTCGAATTTAATTCATAGCACCATTTACATTCCTCAAATTCCTGATCCATAGCAAGCGCTTCGCGACGCACAAGATTGAGTAGGAATGAACATAGGCATAAGCCTCAAAGGAATCAACTGGCACGATGAAGAATCAAGAAGGGAAATACTCCTAACAGCCCTGTAGCCTCTCGAATATAAGTATAGACGTCTCTGTACCAATCCGCAAAACTCTACTAGACTTGCTCGTGACTCGTGAGACCTACAGGGACCTAGCACTCTGATACCACGTTGTCACGGCCCAAAATCCCTAACGTCGTGATGGCGCCGGACACACGGTCAGGCAAGCCAGAACATTAATTAATTGAAATAACCTTCCAGTTTTAACATATTCAAAATCGTTACCTTATCTTGCATCTCATATTCAAACAAATAAATTTTAGTAAACCTAAGTACGACAGCACATCAATTCAGTATAATGAAATAAATCTCAACACGTCCCCAGAACCCGATGTCACAAGTACATGAGAAATTTCTATGAATTTTACAAATAATACAAAGTCTGTCCGACATACAACTGGACAAGGAAATTTAAAATGACACGGATACAGTATGAGGATGACTCTTCGAGTTGCGGATCGCCTTCGGATGGTGCAGCTCGCCTAAGTCTCCTAATCCTCCAAATTGCTACGAGAGTACTTGTGCAATAAAATGCACAGTAAGTGCAGCATGAGTACAAAAACAACGTGTACTCAGTAAGTCGCCCAACTAATCTCAGAGAGGTAGTGACAAGAAGGTAAATTAGACTCTTACTAAGGTCCGACAATATAACATATGACAAAATATGATGAAATAAAATAGACATGTAAGACAGTAAGCAACGAGTACATATCAAGTACAGAATTCCAGGTAATCACTGACAATAAACAACAATGTACACTTCCTCTTTCCCAAATACATGTCAAGCCAATACCAACAGAATAGTACCAAATAGTCATGCGCATACAAAAGTAAGACAACCGGCCGGAGTCACAAGGTAGACAGTCTCCTTATGCACTGCCGTAGGATCGATCCGCCTGTCCCAAAAGTGCATCTCTCAACCTCTCCATGCACTGCCGAAGGATCGATCAGCCCGCCCAAAAGTGCGGCTCTCAATATCTTTATGCATTGCCGAAGGATTGATCGGCTCGTCCCAAAAGTGCAGCTCTCAATCTCTCTATGCACTGCCGAAGGATCGATCGGACTGTCCTAAAAGTGCGGCTCTCAATAGAATAATCCTCTTTGTGCACTGCCGACGGATCGACCGGACCGTCCCAAAAGTGCACCTCTCAATATCATATGGCTAGCATGCTCGTGAATCATACCTACGACTCAGGTGCTCATAAGAATACATGCACAAGTACAGGGTCTTCCTGCTCGCGAATCACTCAAGCGACTCGGGCACCCACAGTTATACATCCACATAATAAATTCGTATTTTTTCAAGAAAACCCTTTTTCTCAGGAAAATGGTAAAGTCTTTATTAAAAGAAACTTGAAATATAGGTTTTGAAATCTTCGTTTTTGAAACACATTTGTCCAATTTAGTAACACTCCATAATACAACTAGTCCAGATACACAAATATATTCACAGTGAAAACAACTTTCATTTGGAAGGTCAACAATAAGAACTCTAGGTTTCTTTTTAAACATTCAGTTACGTTTTCGGTCATATTAGTAGTTTAATATTACAGGCAGGGTTACAGGTACACATATAAAGCATGCTAGTGGGTCCTAGGCTACCCGAACATGGCATAGTAGTAGCTACGCACGGACTCCCGCCACCTCGTGCGTACGTAGCCCCCGAAGGTTATAACATGTATTGAATTAATTCATCTAGGGGGATGATTCCTCGTCACGAAGTAAGAAAGGAGACTTACCTCGCTCTGAAGTTCCAACACCGGCTCCCAAGCCCTTCCGATGACCCCAACAGATGCACCACACTCCGAAACTAGCACATAAATGACAAAGCAGTGAAAATTCATCATAATACTCACACCAATATCAGATTATATACTTTCCCAACCTCGCTCAGCAAAATGACCAAAACGCCCTCAGGCCTACTTGCCCGAAAATCCGAAATTCTCGAAGATACCTTCTACCCATAGCCTTACTAACTCAATTATATAATTTACTCTAATGTTCATGCTTAATTCGTGGCTAAAAAACCAATTTACCAAATTCTAGGTTTCTTCAAAGTTTCAAAATTTTCCTACCAATTTCATGCTCAAAAATCCATGCAGTATCTTTTATTTGACCTTAGAACCAAGTAGAAGAACTTACTTCTTGAAGCTTGGTGAAATACCCCTTAAAAGCTCTTAAAAAATCGCCTATCCCATGAAGAAAGTGAAGACAATGAACTAAACTCTCGCTTAAAAGCAATCTGCCCAGGCCCATTTTCCGCACCTGCGGGATCGCAGGTGCGACCAATTCACCCGCACCTGCGGCTTCCAAAATCTCCAGCCAAATCGCACCTACGGCTTCGCAGGAGCGGAATTTTCATTGCACTTGCGGTTCCCTGCCAGGACAATCCAAAATCGCACCTGCGACTCCCAAGCCGCACCTGCGGCTCCGCACCTGCGGCCAGTCCCTCGCAGGTGTGGTTGCACCAGATGACTGCAGAAACCAACCTTTTCCAACCTTCAACTTTGATCTGTTAACCACCCGGAATCCACCCGAGGCCCCCGGGACCCCGTCCAATCATACCAACCTGTCCCAAAACATAACACGGACTTGCTCGAGCCCTCAAATCACATCAAACAACGCCAAAATCACAAATCGCACTCAAATCAAATTCTTTAAGAACTTAGAATTTTAAGCTTCTACATCCGACGCCGAAACCTATCACATTATGCCAGATTGACCTCAAAGTTTGCGCACAAGTCATATTCAACATTACGGACCTGCTCCAACTTCCGGAGTCTCATTCCAACCTAGATATCAAAACTTCCACTTCCGACCGGATTTCCCAAAAACCTTCAAATTTCTATCTTTAGCCAAATGGCTCCAAAATCACTTACAAACATCCAAATTCACTTCCGATCGCGCTCCAAACTCCAAAATCACCATATGAATCTATCCCCAGACTCGGAATCCCGAAAGGACATCAATATCATTGAAATGCGCTTCATGCCAAACTTAGGCAATTTTTTCAAAAATGCTGACTTCCACAATATACACCAAAACGCTCTCGGGTGACCCAAATCTCGATCCGCAAATACGCCCAAGTCCGAAATCACCATACGAACCTGCTGGAACCTTCGGATCTTGATTCCGAGGTCGTTTACTCAAAATTTTAGTTTTACTCAACTTCTTCAACTTAAGGCTTCGGAAATGAAAATTTCCTCTCCAAATAAATTGTAAACTTCTTGAAATTCAATTTCAACCACGCTCACGGGTCATAACACCTGAAACAAAGTTGCTCATGGCCTCAAATTGCTGAACGACGCGCTAGAGATCAAAACGACCGGTTGGGTCGTTACTAATAAAATACACTGGATACAACTAGAGAATGCAGTAAAATACAAATAGCGAAATACACTGAATACAACTGTAAAATACAGTAAATACAAATAGTGAATGCAGTGAATATAAACATTGAATAGATTGAATGCAACAGTAAAATATAAACATTGAAGCACAATTCATACAACAGTAAAATACACAAAATACAAATAGAGATACGATGAATACAAACAATGAATATATTGAATATAAGTACATTGAATATATAAGGGATATATCTGGTATCGTTGTTCCATAGTTGCCGATAAAATGATAGAAGGTAAAACTAGTTATTATCGGTGACTTGATGAACTCCAAAATCCAGGGGTATTTAATTTTTAATATTAAATATAATTATTGTAAATATTTATAAATAGGTAAAATTACATAAAATTTAAAGACAAATACAAATATGTGAAACTAGTCAAAACAATATATTATACGTTGCTTACAAGCATAAGTAACTTGAGTTGAAAAGAATAATGTTTTCTATATAGATGAACAAAAATAATGACTAACCTGCAATTTGAACTTTGAACTTGCTACTATGAAGGAGAATGGAGTTCTGTTTGTATTTGTACAAAAAAAAATTGAATATTCGTTGCTTTGGGAAGATACTAGCAGACTAGCGGACAAGATAAAGAATTAGGAAAGACCATAAATTAGGGCTACAATCAATAGAAAGCGTCTTGACTTTTAAATTTAATATATTTCAATTGATTTTTCAAACTTTTGAGTAATTACAACCTGACTTTTGAGAATTTGGGAATTATATGAAGGACTTATTCAACAAATTTTATTTTAATTTAAAACATTCTATAGGGTTTACGACTCACTACAATAACGTGCCTCAAACGCACGAGTGTATGTCCTGAACGCACGGGTGTACACCCCAAATTGATGAACGTAAGCCTCTTGAGACTTTCGCCCCATACCATCGCCTCGTGGCATTTTGGGTACGCCTCGCTCCAGCGCTCGCCTCGAAAATGCCTTTTAAAACATTGGTCTCTATGACTAGGTAAGCCTGACAAAAAACATCAACTGAAAAGATATTAAAAAAAAAAGTTGCTAAAAATGACTGAATAATAGATAAAACCTTATGAAAACAAAATTTAACAAATACACACCCCAAAAATGCTGGAACTGAGTCATAAGCTTTATAGAATGCAACTACGGTACTACTACATCACTGTGCGAAAGGAAATACAACAACAATGAAAATAAAGGAAGGTGACTCGGAGGCCTGCGAACGACGAGCACGCATACCTTTAAGTCTCCGGTAAAAGCAACTAGCATGAAATCTCTATCGACCGGCACAAGCGGCCGTACCTGGATGCGCATAAAAAGATGTGCAGAAGAATAATATGAGTACACCACAACAGTACTCAGTAAGTACCAAGACTAACCTCAGTAGTGATGAGGCCAGGTCAAGACACCCACCAGGACATGAAATAGACAGTATTAAAATTTAATACGGATAAATAAATAAAATAAAGAATAACTGATATAGAACAAGATAATAGAAAGAACTAGTACTGGAAGTTAATAATAGAAACAACATAAAAGAAACAACTAAAGTACTACAATAGTCATGTACGAACCACAACTGCTAGAATAATAAAGAATTAAGAAATAAGTAATATTCCTTCCACAATACTGTCACGACCCAAAATCCCTAAGGTCATGATGGCGCCGGACACAAGGTCAGGCAAGCCAAACCATTAATTAATAGAAATAACCTTCCAGTTTTAACATTTTCGAAATCGTTAGTTTTTATTGCATTTCATAATGAAATAAATAAATTTTATTAAACTTAAATGCAACAGCACATCAATTCAGTTTAATGAAATAAATCCCAACACATCCCCAGAACCCGGTGTCACAAGTACATGAGCAATTTCTATGAATTTTACAAATATTACAACGCCTGTCCGAAATACAACTGGACAAGGAAATTTAAAATGAAACAGAAACAGTATGAAGGTGACTCTATCAGCTGCGGATCGCCTCCGGAAGATGCAGCTCGCCTAAGTCTCTGAATCCTCCAAATTGCTATGAAAGTTCCTGTGCAATAAAATGCACAACAAGTGCAACATGAGTACAAAAATATGTACTCAGTAAGTCGCCCTCCTAACCTCAAAGAGGTAGTGATGAGGTGTAAAATTAGACACTTACTAAAGTCCGACAATACAACATATGAATGAATATGATTAAATACAATAGACATGTAAGATAGTGAGCAACGAGTACATATCAAGTACAGAAATTCAGGTAACCACTGAGAATAAACAACAATGTACACTTTCCTTTTTCCCAAATACATGTCAAGCCAATACCAATAGAATAGTACAAAATAGTCATGTGCACATAAGGGTTAGACAACCGGCCGGAGTCATAAGATAGTCATCGATCGGCCCGTCCCAAAAGCGCGGATCTCAACCTCTCTACGCACTGCCAAAGGTTCAATCGGACCGTCCCAAAAGTGCGCCTCTCAAACTCTCTATGCACTGCCGAAGGATCGATCGGCCTATCCCAAAAGTGCATCTCTCAGTCTCTTTATGCACTGTCGAAGGATCGATCGGCCCGTCCCAAAAGTGCGCCTCTCAATCTCTCTATGCATTGCCGAAAGATCGATCTGGCCATCCCAAAAGTGCATCTCTCAATATCTCTATGCACTGCCGAAGGATCGATTTGCCCGTCCCAAAAGTGTGGCTCTCAATATAATAATCCTCTTTGTGCATTGCTGAGCGATCGACCAGCCCATCCTAGAAGTGCACCACTCAATATAATACGGCTAGCCTGCTCGCGAATAATACATGCGACTCAGGTGCTCATAAGAATACATGCACAAATACAGGGTCTTCCTGCTCGTGAATCGCTCAAGCGACTCAGGCACCCAAAGTTACACATATCCACATAATAAATTCGTATTTTATCAAGAAAACCGTTTTTCTCAGGTAAATGGTAAAGTCTTTATTAAAGAGGCATGAAATATAGGTTTTGAAATCTTTACTTTTGAAACTCATTTTCCAGTTTAGTAGTACTCCATGATACAATCCAGTCCAGGTACACATATATTCACAGCGGAAACAATTTTCTTTTAGAACTTTAACAATATGAACTCTAGATTTCTTTTTTAAATATTCAATTAAATTTTTGGTCATATTAGCAGTTTAATATTATACGCAGGGTTACAGGTACTCACATAAAGCATGCTAGTGGGTCCTAACCTACCCGGACATGGCATAATAGTAGCTACGCACGGACTCACGTCACCTCGTGTGTACGTAGCTCCCAAAGATAATAACATGTATTGATTTAATTCACCTAGAGGGACGATTCCCCCTCACGAAGTTCGAAAGGAGACTTACCTCGCTCCGAAATTCCAACACCGGCTTCCAAGCCCTTCGGATGACCCCAACAAATGCACAACGCTCCGAAATTACCACATAAATGACAAAGCAATGGAAATTCATCCTAATACTCCAACCAATTCAGATTATATGCTTCCCCAACCCCGCTCGGAGAAATGACCAAAATGCCCTCGGGCCCACGTGCCAGGAATCCGAAATTCTCGAAGATACATTCTACCCATAGCCTTACTAACTCAATTATATAATTTACTCAAATATTCATGCTCAATTCGTGGTTAAAAATCCAAATTTTCCATATTCTAGGTTTCTTCAAAGTTTCCCAATTTTTCCTACTAATTTGATGCTCAAAAATCCATGCAAGATCTTGTACTTAACCTTAGAAACAAGTAGAACAACTTACCTCTAGATGCTTGGTGAAATCCCCCTTTAAAAGCTCTCCAAAAATTGTCTCAACCCAAAGACAAATGAGAGAGAAATGGCTCAACCCGATCTTTAAAACATTCTGCCCAGGCATTGTCCGCAGCTCCAGTCCTTCCTCCGCACCTGCGATCTCGCAGGTGCGACCAAATCCACCGCACCTGCGGTTTCCCTCAATCCAAGCCAAATCACACTTGCGCCCTCACTGCCCGCACTTGCGGCTTCGCAGGTGCGGAATTTCCATCGCACCTGCAGTTCCCAGCCAAGCCAAGTCCACACTCGCACCTGTGACTCCCAGGCCGCACCTGCGATCAAAGCCTCGCATGTGCGGTTGCACCAGATGACAGCAGCTCGGCCTTCTCCAACTTCCACTTTGATCCGTTAAACACCCGGAATCCACCCGAGGCTCCCCGGGACCCTGTCCAATTATACCAACCTGCCCCAAAACATGACATGGACTTTCTCGAGCCCTCAAATCACATCAAACAATGCAGACATCACGAATCACACTCAAATCCAATTCTTTAAGAACTTAGAATTTCAAACTTCTACACCTGATGCCGAAACCTATCAAATCACGTGTGATTGACCTCAAATTTTGTGCACAAGTCATATTCAACATTACGGACCTGCTCCAACTTCCGGAATCACATTCTGACCTCGATATAAGAACTTCCACTTCTTGTCGGATTTCTCAAAAACCTCCAAATTTCTACCTTTAGCCAAATGACTTCAAAATGACCTCCGGACATCCGAATACACTTTCAATCGCGCTCCCAACTCCAAAATCACCATACGGAGCTATTCCCAGACTCGGAATCTCAAACGGACATCAACCTCAGTGATATGCACTCCAACCCCAAATTCATGAAATGCTTTCGAGTTATCCAAAACCAGATCCGGACATAAACCCAAGTACGAAATCATCATACGAACTTGTTGGAACCTTCACATCCTAATTTGAAGATCGTTTACTCAATATTCCAATCTTAGTTGATTTCACCAACTCAAGGCTTCTGAAATGGGAATTTTTCTTTCCAAACCAACTCTAAACTTCCTGAAACTCAATTTCGACCACGCCCACGAGTCATAATACCTGAAATGAAGCTGCTCACGGCCTCAAACCGCTGAACAACGTGCTAGAGCTCAAAACGACCGGTCGGGTCGTTACATTCTCCCCCACTTAAATCGACGTTCGTCCTCGAACGTGCTAAGAACTGCTCTGGAGTTACCCGAAACCACTGTTTAACATCTCGAGCACCTTCCCGTTCTACCACAACCCAGTCGAGCACAATAGCCTGATCAAATTTTGAGATTCCTTCTTTATCCATATAATAAGCTCAGAATTCATTCAAACACCTGAAGTTTCTTTGTCATGCCTAGTTCCAACATATAAACACCGTATCAACTACCATACGATATACCCAATCATCACTACATACCCTTGCTGAATTGGCACCATGCACCGCACAACTCATCATCTGACCACAATGACGCTCCCTGAACCTTAATAGCCAAGGTCCATGAACCCGATGCACCCGATGCACGTCATAACTAATATAAGTACACCCTGCTATAATGCTGAGGACACTGACGACACCACCACAACAGAGGAAATGTGCAGAAATTCATACTCAACTGCAGAGTTAACAAATCCTTGAATACCTCATCCCACTTATCCCTGATCCCATAATCTCGTCTCACCCAGTACGAACTGCTCAGACAACAAACCATCCTAACATGACCAACAACCTCACATGATACCACATCGCTCAATCGGTCATAACTAGAATATGATAATAAGAAATGACTCAGGATGGAAATACTCGACTCACGCGACTAATATGAGTTCTTACTAGAAATAGGAATTAAAACATAAGAAAATAAATATAAGAACCTTATTCATCATCACACTATTGCGACGTGCAACTCGATACAAATAACATACCCGCGGCGGCGTGCTACCCGATCCCAAATAACATACCCGTGGCGGCGTGCCACCCGATCCCAAATAACATAAACCTCACCTAAGGAAATATATACAGAGCTGATTTTCTCACTATTACAATTTACTGAATATCGATCACAAGCACGCTAAGCGCATAATACCATCCTGGGGAGACTGATAAATTCATAGGCTACAAAACTCAAGCACAACTGAGGTGTGATACGTATATATATATTATGGATCTCAAGATCCATCCTGTTCATGTAACATCCCCGCTACGCGGGACCTCAACAAATAAGAAATTATCAAAGTCGTTTCACAACTCACATGGCACAATCACAATAACACATAAACTTGACGAAGACAAAACAACACTCGGTGGATTAATTTCAAACAACCACCGTGAGGACAACTAGCTAGCTAAAATGCTATGGCTTAGTTTC
>ML326325.1:0-78440 GCA_005239505.1 Nicotiana paniculata | reverse complement strand
TGAGCACTGCCCGGGATCCCTTGAGGTCCTTAGGGAAATCTGACACACCCGGATATGAGAAAGTCTATGAAACATTCAGTCATTTGAGGTTCTGAGAATCTGGGCCTGTTTTCAGGCTCCCTATATTGTAACTTCTTATTTTTCTTTATCCACTTATGTAATTCATTCACATTGGTTTGTAATAATTGTTGTAAACGAATATTGGGGATTGATAGTGAAAATGGAAGGGTAGCCATGTCTGTTGTCGATATAAATGGGGTAGAAACCATGACTTAGGCTTACATTTCTATGTGCGCATTATAATCCATGTTTAGGACCAATACATGCAAAGCATATCATATATTAGATATCATGCCCTTAAGTTTCATGCATATTGTTTCAGCATCACATTATTTTATTACTTAGAAATCATGTTTCAGGGCTAAATAATAGCACTAACACGAACTGTTGTTCCTGCACAATTATGGAAGTCATGCTTAACAATGTTTTAATCTTTTGTACATCCTACTTTGGGAACTCTGCATATCCTGAGATCATGCTGGGCATTTAGAAATTCCGCTTTAGGAACTCCGCATATAAATCATTTTGCATTTTATATGCGCATTAGATACTATGTTTAGGACCTCAGTAAGTCACACCAAGCTAAGATACTTATGCATGAAAAGGGACATAAGACAGTCTCATATATGATTATCCTGTATTAGTAAAGCTGGTAAAAACCCATGTGTCTTTTCAACACTTAGAACAACATTCTTTAGGTAAAAAAAACTTCTAAAATGTTTTAAATAATTCTGGTAACTATTGTGCATTCCCCCCACGCCTAGGTAACACAACGCATAGAGATCGTTAAACTACACTAGCTTTAATAGCCGGTAAGGGGTGGAAAAGGGTAGATATGGATATGATGATAGGCGCGCTAATACAACATGTAGCCCCTCTGCTTAGGAGTTATTACCGGGCATTGTACTGATGTGATCCTATAGGATAACAACCTAGGACCCCCTATCCCTTACATATGTTTGTTTAGATCATAACTCTTTCAAATTCTTATATGTATGCCTAGACTCTAAATCTTTTAATCTTTAGCACATATGTGTGCTTAGACTGCAAATTTTCTCAAAAACCTTTATTTGTTTACCTATGTTCTTTTATTGCTTATGTGCTACCTATTTTTAAATTTACAAATCTTGTTTGGCCGGGAACCAGAATTGTGGACTTTGAAGGGTGTCTAACACCTTCCCCTTGAAGTAATTTGAAGCCCTTACGCAATCTCTGGTTATTCAAATCTGTGTTATAATGACCCTTAGTAGGTTACCTAACGCACCTTAATTTGTTAGGTGGCGACTCTTCAATTCCTTACATAATCCTTTTCTCAAAAAGAAACACGTTGTCCCAATAATGTCAAAAACTCTGACTGATCCGAAAGGAGAGTAAAAAGGGAGCGCGTCAGCATGGTGACTCTGCTGGGGATTTATCTAGGATTTTACCATTTCAAACTGCTTTGTGAACTTGTCTTTACTTTATTAATACTTGCGACCTTTCCTTTTCCCCCTTTTATGTGCAATTAATTATTTGTCTCTTTCAAGTACTTGTTCTTTTCAAAATCAAAACTGACATGTTTCTTTTTGTTTTCCTTTGTAACTGCTTTTCAATCATAACTGTTGTATTTACCGCTTTCATAACATGCAAATACACGACAACATGCTTTTATTGCTCATTTATTGTTTCATAATCATGCTCAATATCATATTCCACTCGTGCCTATACAAATCCTAGAGCAACGCTTGTTGAGTGGTTGCGCTCCTCCATTTTATATCACCCTTAAACTCGGAAAGGCTTATTTGCGGTAAAACTAGTCGATCAGCGGTGCAGTCTACGGTTCCGTGCCTTTCCTACTCAAGTTGTACGCTTGAGGGTACCAATCTAGAACCCCATACAAACCTTACTCTGTAATATTGTACATGCATCATGGTCAAACCTAGCCGGGTTTTGTTCATTTATTTGGAGAACTAAATGCCTGTATGCTAATCATAAGTGTATAAATAGTCGAGTCTGGCGGAGGTAAGGGTCTTACCTTATATATTTTGCAGAAAATGAGGCACAAAGTCCTCAGGTTTGGCATGGTCAAAAGAATACCACCGTTGTTTCTGGATTGGTGGGAAGACCTTTCGCCAAATGACAAAGACCATGTGAAGAGGGTCCTCGGAAACTTGCCCTCTTTACTGGATATCCAACCAAACAACATGTTGATCAAAGAATCTACTATGTTATGGGACAGAGAAAGGTCTGTGTTCCATTTTTGCAACATAGAAATGACCCCCATCTTAGAGGAGGTAGGGGGCTTCGCAGTATTACCTTGGGACAGCCCGTGTTTGTTGGTGCCGAAAAACCGTGCCGCTAGGGGGTTCCTGAATATGATGGGTTTGAAAAAGAATGATGATTTAGAGTGCCTGATAGAGTCCTACATACTTTTTGACTATCTCTATGAATTATACGGCCATAACAAATCCTATCGTATTTTCCACAATGAATTCTCTATTACTTCCTTGGGTCATATTCACCGCAGGGTATTTGTGTTCGTTGTTTGCTTCCTGGGTATGATAGTATTTCCAAGAAAAGGAGATAAGATTCACACTAGATTGGCTATGGTAGCCTAAAAAATAACGGATGGGATCGAAGGGAAAACATAAACTATTATCCCTATGATCATAGCAGACATATACCGAGCCTTGGACCGCTGCCAGAAGGGGTTCAAACACTTTAAGGGTTGCAATCTGCTACTACAGGTTTGGTTATTGGAGCATCTCCAAAGGGGTCAATATCATCAAGAATTTCCATGAAGGGCGTGGAATGATCATATATCCTTCCATCACCCTAAGAGAATGACCTACATCCCAGACATGTTTGCTCAACCGGAAAATGCTACAGAATGGGCGCAATTGTTTGACAATTTGACCAACGACCAAGTTCAATGGATGTTCCAATGGTTCCCTACAGGTGAATTCATCATCAGATTGAGGGACGCTCCGCACCTGGTGTTGATCAGTTTAAGGGGCATATACCCTTATGTTCCCATAACGGTTATGAGCCATTACGTGTCAGATTTTCAGGACAACGACATCCCATACAAATGTGAAGCTCAGCATATGTGGAATCTAAAGGTTATTGTAGAGAAGGACACCAACGAGCCCGACAGATACCACGCAGGGAATGTACGCCTTTACCTATCATTGTTGGAAGACATCATAACAGGGATAGTTGAGACGGGAATCGGCAGAAACAGGGTTATAGACGAAGCGACTAAGGGGTGGAAAATGGTGTATATGTATATGATGAGCGGTGCGCTAATGAAACGTGTAGCCCCTCTTCTGAGGAGTGATTACCGGGTATTGTACTGATGTGATCCTATAGGATAAACAACCTAGGACCCCCTATCCCTTACATATGTGTGTTTAGATCATAACTCTTTCAAAACCTTATATGTATGCCTAGACTCTAAATATTTTAATCTTTAGCACAAATGTGTGCTTAGACTGCGAATCTTCTTGAAAACCTTTATTTGTTTACCTATGTGCTTTCATTGCTTATGTGCTACCTGTTTTAAAATTCACAAAGCTTGTTTGCCCGGGAACCATAGTTGTGGACTTTGAGGGGTGCCTAACACCTTCCCCTTGAACTAGTTTCAAGACCTTATCCAATCTCTGGTTATTCAAATATGAGTTATAATGACCCTTAGTAGGTACCCTAACACACCTTAATTCATTAGGTGATGACTCTTCAATTCCTTACATACCCTTTTTCCCAAAAGGTAACGAGTTGTCCCAATAATGACAAAAACCTTGACTGATCCGAAAGGAGAGGAAAAGAGGGGCGCGACAATAAGTTGTCTCCATGTCATGCTATTCTGGATTGTCATGATAAGGTCGTGACATTGGCGATTCTGGGGTGCCATGGATCGAGTGGAGAGGTTCTCTAAATTATGTTCCCAACATAGTGATTTCATATTTGAAGGCCCAACAGATGATTTGGAAAGGGTGTTATCATATTTTGTCTTTGTGAGATATGTTGTTGGTGACACTCATAATGTTGATTCTTTTCTAGTAGTGGGAGACTTTCCCGGTGTATTTCCTGCAGACCTATCGGGTATGCCACCCGATAAGGATATTGATTTTGGTATCGACTTGGAGCCAGGCACTCAGCTCATTTCTATTCCTTCGTATAGTATGGCACTATGAGAGTTGAAGGAGTTGAAAGAGCAGCTTCAGGAACTTCTTGATAAGGGGTTTATTCAGCCTAGTGTGTCGCCTTTGGGTTTACCGGTTGTATTTGTGAAAATGAACGATGGTACTATACGGATGTGCATCGACTACAAGCAGTTGAATAAAGTTAGAATAAGGAACAAGTATCCTTTTCCGCGTATTGATGATTTATGAGACCAACTTCAGGGAGTGAGGGTTTTCTCTAAGATCTATTTGAGGTCTGGGTATCACCAGTTGAAGATTTAGAACTCCGATATACTGAAGACAACATTCAGGATACACTATTGAGTTTCTTTTGACGTCTTTTGGGCTGACCAACGCCCCAACAACATGTATGCATATGATGAACAATGTATTTCATCCATATCTAGACTTGTTTGTCATAGTATTTATTGATGATATCCTGGTAGACTCCCGTATCCAGGAAGAGCATGCTCAGGATTTGAGGATTGCACTACAGAGTTTGAGGGAAGAGAAACTTTATGACAAGTTCTCGAAGTGTGATTTTTAGCTCAGTTCAATGGAGTTCTTAGGGAAGTGATCATGACCAACTATGACTTATAAAAATTACTAAGCGGTCATTGGAAATATAATCTGGTTTACAAGTCCGGAGTCGAATCACACAGAGAACTAAGGTTTAGCTACGACTGTTGACTATCACTAAGAAGACAAGCTCAAACAATTTTTAAGTTATAAATGTAAAGATTCTTATGTTAAACTAATTAACTAACAAATTAAAGGAGTTAATTAACAACTAAAGATACTAAGGGTTTGAGACAAAATTAAGGAGGTCTAAAGTTATGATTTTCCCAATCGTCAGAATCATTCCAGCTACGTCTTATTTAAATTCACCTACATATTCTCTACCGATTGTGAGTACTTTGGGTGTCGTAGCTCTATCTCGAGCAACTACCACAATTTACTAGACATATTCTCTCGAACTACGCTACCTGGCACTAATTCACCGTTCACTATGATCGCACCAAGGTTTCATTATCTCTAATCCCACCTTTAAACCCCCTGTATTGATCTCTCACATATGTTAAGAGTGATGTTGTTCAAAAACTATTAAATGCGTACTCTCTCTCGAGAAGTACACACTAAATAGGTACAATCAATTGATGTACATTCAATCAACAAGAATAAACACGCAGTTGAACAAGTAGAGAAATCCAACGACTCAATTATATAAAAACTTCACTAGAATTAATCCTACAAAAGGTTCCATCAAAACCCCAGATAACAAATTAGCTACTCATAATAGTATGCAAAACTACAAAACTAGAATTCATAACCAATAATGAAAATAGGAAAAAGGAAGTGAAAAACCCGTAGAAGAATTCTCTACCTCGCTCCTAGCATATTCTTTCCTCCTTGGATCGAATCTCCTCTAAAAACGTCTTCTTAGGGTTAATCCCATCTCAAAAACGAACCTTTCCCTTCTTAGACATGTTTAGGAGTATTTATAAGCAAGGGTTGAAGTCCTTGAGTCCAAATCCAGGTCAGTATCTTTAACCTGCAAATTTTAGTTACCGGCCTATAAACCTCGCGAGGCCAGGCTTATAGCATGGTCAACCTGGAAATAGAGCTGGCTAAGCCTGGCCTGTAGCACAGTTTGCTTGGCTACAGAGTTGGCTATGCCTGGCATAACACCGGCTAAGTTGGCTATAAAGCTGGCTTTACTTGGTTTGTAGCACGGTAAGGCAGGCTATAGAGCTGACATTACTTGGTCTGTAGCACAGTTTGGGTACTTGATGCTTTTGTGCTCTTTTCTTGCATTTTTGTGCTCTTTATATGCAAGTTTCATTCAACTTTTTCTTCCGATATTCCTACACATAAAACTACACAATTTAGATCAAATGTCGCACAATTAATCACTAAACCAACAAAATATAGGGTGAGTAATGTACTAAAAGTATAGCATTTTGGCTGAACATCAGGCACGTGGTGTCTAGTTAGGGGATCAATGTAGATCCAAGGAAGATAAAGGCAATTTAGAGTTAGCGCAAGCCATTTTCAACTACTGAGATTCAGAGTTTTCTCAGCTTGGCCGGTTATTATCGTCGCTTTGTGGAGGGTTTCTCATCCATTGTAGAACCTTTGACTAGATTGACCGAAAAGGGTGATCCATTCAGGTGGCTGGATGAGTGTGAAGAGAGCTTTCAAAAGATCAAGACTGCCTTGACCACAACTCCAGTTCTAGTTTTGCCTTCATCGTCGGGTTCTTATACAATGTATTGTGATGCTTCTCGAATTGGTATTTGGTGTGTCTTGATGAAGGAAGGTAGGGTGATTGATTATGCTTCGCGCCAGTTGATTCCCAACTAGAAGAAATATCGGGTTCACGATTTGGAATTTCCAGCCATCGTTCATCAATTGAATATTTGGAGGCATTATCTCTATAGTGTGTCTTGTGAGTTATTTACGGATCACTG
Organism: Nicotiana paniculata; assembly: GCA_005239505.1. Classification (NCBI taxonomy): domain Eukaryota; kingdom Viridiplantae; phylum Streptophyta; class Magnoliopsida; order Solanales; family Solanaceae; genus Nicotiana; species Nicotiana paniculata. The sequence goes on along the minus strand of ML326325.1, from coordinate 71,746 downwards.
GAGTCTTGTGGTTGGAGTTGCTAAATGACTATGATATTACCATTTTGTATCTTCCCATGAAGGACAATGTGGTGGCTGATGCCTTGTGTAGAAAGGCACTAAGTATGTGTAGCCTTGATTGTATTCCTGTTGGTGAGAGACCGCTTGCATCAGATGTTCATGCGTTGGCAAATAAGTTTGTGAGATTAGATGTTTCGGAGTCTAGTCAGGTTCTATCTTGTATGGTTTCTCGATCTTCTTTATATCATCACATCAAAAAGCATCAGTATGATGATCCCCATCTGCTTCTCCTTAATGATACAGTTCAACACGGTGATGCTTGCCCTATTGTCATGTTGAACAACAGGAAAAATCATAAGTTTGGGGGAGATACGAGGAACTTCAAGTGATGAAAGGTTCAAAGAACAAAAAACTAATTGATGAGAAAGAAAGACAAAGAAAAGGATTAAAAGTCAAAAATACATAGATCAAAAAAGAAAGTAAAGGTTGAAGGGATTCAAAGAATGCAATGTTGAAAGGCATGGAATAATGAAAAAAAGGAGAAAAATGATTGTCAAGAATAAGAAAGAGTGACAGTGTGTCTCTCTAAATCCCCTTAGGAAGAAGAAAATGACTCAAAGAGTCACTAAAGTATGAGCCACAATTAGAAAATGGAGTGCTTAAGGAAAGATGAAACCATCATAGTTCATTATGTCCTACCCTGATCCAAAAGCCTTCATTACATCCCCGCTAAATCCCTATATGATTTCAAGTTGAGTGAGCTTACACTTTGAGAGTGATGAGTGCACTTCTTCACAATCTTTGACTTGAGTGTTGCATTTTAAAAAAGTGATATTTTCTAAAGGAGAGTATAGGAGGAGGAGTCTGGGATCCACAATGACCTATGTGAGAGAGCGAACATCCTTGATGAATTGAGTCAACTCTTGATGCTCTTGTGTCATGCTAGAACTATATAACTCAAATGGTCTGAACATGATGTTGTTGATAATGCATTTGTGTTGAGGGTAATTGTTAGTCCCAATTGATGCTTGATGAAGTCACCTTAGGACTGCTGAAATTTTCCTTTCTTTTTCTTGCGGAGGTGGGAATTACCTTATTTGCTTGAGGACAAGCAAAAGCTTAAGTTTGGAGGAGTTGATAAGTAGGGATTTTAGCCTATTATTTTCTTTCTTTTACTTAGGTTTTGGGTTAAAAATGCGTAAAGGTATTCCCGAAAACTAACTTAATGTGCTTGTTTGCAGGGTTTGTTCAAAATGAGGCAAATAAGCCATAATCAACTCATGAAGAAGTCAAACTTTCACAAATTCAAGGTTGGGAACAAAAGCGATGAGAGAGGCAGAAAAGTGCGGCCGCATAAGGTCCAACGCTGAGGCGGCCACAAATACGCGGACCGCAAAAGAGAGGTTCAGATAGGCTGTTTTTTAGCACAAGACTCAATGCTGATCATGATGGAAAAGCACGATCGTGATGGTTATTCTGCTGAGAGCGTGATTCAGGGTTCAAAGACTTTACAACTCAGGCTCAATTGAAGAACGTGGTCCGCGTCCAAATTACACGGTCGCGAATGAAGCTCATTCTGCGAAACTAAGCCCCACCCAAGCCCAGAATTGAAGAAACACGAACCGCGCTTACTATTACACGGCTGCAAAAGCCCAAGCGCGGAAACTGTCAGAATTATGCGTCCGCAAATCCTTCGTAGGGGCATATTTGTCTAGAAATTTCAACTTAGTATAAATAGTCCTTTTTGACAATTTTAGGTTAAGTTTTGTTTAGCTGAGTACGTGAAACCCTTGGTGTTCCCATTTTGGGAAATTTTAGAGTAGATTTACCTTCAAGCTTTAGATTTTCATCTTGTACTTCAATATTGTGGCTTATATTTCATCTTTATCTTTGATTTCTGCTATTATTATGAGTAGCTAGACCCCATACCTAGGGTTGTGACCCAACCCTAGTGTGGGTATTTAATGGGTCTTTAATTTTAGGGCTTAATTGTTTATGGGTTAGTGATATTTAGCCTAATTCATGCTTTAATTGTAGAATTAATGGTTGCAAACACTGATTCATGCCTTTGTGACTTAGGCTCTTCTTGAGAAAGAGGGACTAAGTCTAGGAAAATTAGGCTAACAAGGAATTGGGTAAATTCAAGAGATTGATAGCCCCAATTAAAGGGTTAAACCTAGAGATAGTAATACCCGACTTCATCCAATTTCACTTGCATTACATTAGCACCCATTTGGGCTTGAGAAAGGCAAATCGAGCATAGTCACTCAAACTACCGAGAGGTATAGAGTGAGCCCTTTTGTGTGATGGTTATATCACGAACCTAATCATAACAATCTTGTCCTAAATTCTTGATACCCATTAGATATTCACCTAGGCGGAAGTCACTTCCCTAGTGCCTTTTAATCCCTGAAAACTTTCACAAATATATTGTTCTTAGATTACTCTTAGCATTCAATAGTATGAAATTAGAATAGAATCAATCACATTAATGTTTGGAAGTGCAATTAGAAATAACACGCACATCTAGATTAGTTAGATACCCGACTCCAAACTAAATTAACTCCCTCTGGAAATCGATCTTGACCTCATCGGGTAAAACTGCATCGACCACTCCTCTCTACTATATAGTGGTGTAGGGTTGGAACCGATCACTTATAAACTTGCATTGCCTCCTAGTCTATCAAGTGTCTATCTAGTGTTCCATGTTTCTATGCCCTGTAAGTATGTCGGTGATCCGTCTCTTGTTTTGGACTTCAGCATAGTTTAGTTAGATGGTGATTTGACTTATGATATGGAGCTAATGGCCATTTTGGATCGACATGTTCAAAAGTTAAGGTCACAGAACATAGCTTCAGTGAAAGTGGAGTGGAGAGGCAAGCTAGTCAGGGAGGCTACTTGTGAAACTAAGCGGGAGATGCAGAGCAGATATTCACACCTTTTTGAGACTCCAGGTATGATTCTAAACCCACTCGAGGACGGACATTTTTAAAGACGGGGAGAATGTAGCGACCTGGCCGGTCATTTTGAGTATTATAGCCGCATTCCCCCAATTATTTCGTATTCTAAGTTCAATTATTGTCATGTGACTTGCTGGAGTAGTTGGTTTGGTTTTTGGGAGGTTTCGAATGAATTGGGACACTTAGTCCCAATGTTGGAAGCTTAAGTTGAAAGAGTTGATCGGATGTAGACTTATGTGTGAACGACCACACAATAGAGTTTTGATAATTCCAATAGATCCATATGGTGATTTTGGACATAGGAGTGTCTCTAGATATTTATTTGGAAGTTCGCAGGTCAATTTGTCTTGAAATGGCAAAAGTTGGAAAACTAGAGATTTTAGAAATTTAGAAGTTTGAGCGAGAGTTAACTTTGTAGTTATCGAGCTAGGATTTTGGTTCTAGAAGTTAAAGGCATGTTATGTCATTTATGACTTGTGTGCAAAATTTGAGGTCAATCAGACTTGATTTGTTAGGTTTTGGAATCGAATGTAGAAGTTGGAATTTCTTAGTTTTTATTAGTCTTGAATTGGGGTAAGATTAATGGTTTTAGCTTTGTTTGACGTGATTTAAGGCCTCGACTATGTTCGTATCGTTTTTAGGACATTTTGGTATATTTGGTTGAGCTCCCGGGGGCATAGGGTTTGATTTGGATTGAATTCGAGTTGAGAATTGGACTTGGGAGTTGCTGAAGCTTCAGTTCTGCTGCAATCGCACGTGCGAGGAGATTTTCCGTAGGTACGACCACACAGAAGCGTCCCAGGCATCGCAGGTGCGAGTTTGTATTGGCTACTGATGATCGCAGGTGCAAAAGGTGTGCCGCATATGCGAGCTTGCAGATGCAGAAGGTTTATCGCAGATGCGGAAATGGAATTTGGGGACTGGACCACAGAAGCTGACGATCGCTCGCAGAAGCTCACCCGCAGGTACGGGCTTGGGAGCACGGGTCGGAGACCTGGCATGACTTCGTAGAAGCGGTATTGCAGAAGTGAAATTTAGCCGCATGTGTGAAAGCACTGGGCAAAATACAAAATGGAGAGGTTCCGACAATTTTGTCATTTTTGAGACTTTGGGGGTACGTGATTCTAACTGGGAATTTGTTAATATACATGAATCTATCATTGTTTTCGTCATTTAATTAGTATTTGAGTTGGAAATTTGTAGAAAATTTCATAGACTTTAATTGAGGATTTGGAGGTTGAGTTGATGTCGTAATTTGGTATGGTTGAACTCGTGGTTGAAATGACATTCGTATTTTGTTGCTTTTATCGGAATGCAAGACATGGGCCCCACTACTTACTTATAGTTGACTTTTTGGATTTTAATTTGGAAACTTAGCATTTTCATATGGAATTGATTCTTATAGCTTGTGTTGAGTATATTGAATTGTTTGTGACTAGATTCGAGACGTTCAAAGGTAAATTCGCTAGACAAGGGCTTATTGGAATAAAGAGTTGCATGGTTTGAGGTAGTAACAGTTCTAAACTTGATTCTGAGGGTATGAATCCCTGAAATACATGTTATTTGATTGTTGTGAAGGTGACGCACATGCTAGGTGACGGGCGTGTGGGCATGCACTGTAGAAATTATGTTCAAATCGATTATGTGGAGCTCAATAATCTTGTCATTTTTTATATATGTTCCATATGTTAGAGAAAATGAACCTTGATTCATGTTAGATATCATGCTTAGGCTATATGTTGGTATAGTTGGGACCCACAGAGGTTGTATTGCTGTTGAATTACTTGTTTAATGTAAGAAATTTTACTAAGTCATATTTATTCATTTCATATCATATCTTCATCTCTGTTGCCATATATCTTGATACATCATATCATCATTGTTTGGGCTGATTATCATGATACTTGGTAGCCCGAGAGACTGGAGAGATTGATAATAGAGTAAGGCCGATGGCCTAATTGTGAGGATATTTATGGGATCAGGTTGCACGCCATAAAATTTTTATTTGATTCACGCCATGATTGGCTTATTAGTGATTGGGCTAGATCCGCCTCACCGAAGTCTGCACACCCACAGTGAGTGCAAGTACCTAATGAGTGTGAGTGGTGAGTGATTTGGGAAGATTGAGTGACTGTGAGGCATGAGTGACTGAGAATTGAGTGGATGGGAGGACTGAGTGAATTGATGCTCAGAGAGGATGCATATGATGTTTATCATTACATTGCATTACAGTTGGCATGCATAATTGATATGCAAATATAGAGATGTATAATTCATCATCCCAGTTATACTTATAACATTTACCTGTCTTGAGCTTAAACTATTTTTACTTGAAAGAATGTCTATATTCCTGCTTTGTTATGTCCATATTTGGGTTTCTTGAGCTTAAACTATTTTTACTTGAAAGCATGTCTACATTCCTGCTTTGTTATGTCCATACTTGGGTTATGCTTATTGAACTCGTCACTACTTTCAGCTCGAGGTTAGTCTAGTTACTTATTGAGTTGGTTTCACTCATACTACACATTGCACTTCATGTGCAGACCCAGGTACTTCCGGGCACGGCAGTTTGATGATATCAGGGCTTTTATCAGTTCAGAGATTTTCGAGGTAGCTGTTTTGGCGTCCGTAGACCTTGACTCTCCTTCCTTTCAATTATTTTTATTATTATATATTTCTAGATAGTGTTTTATCAGTGAGACTATGAACTTATTTAGATGCTCAGGTACTCAGCGACACCCAGATTTTGGGGAATGTGATTTTTAGTCGCGGTATTTTGTATCAGTATTTATGGGATTCTTCTCTTAAACTAATGAATAGCGTGGTTTATTATGGTTGTAGGCTTGCCTAGTATTGCGATATGGTCCATCACGACATGTGAGATTTTGGGTCGTGACAATAGTATACTTTTGCGCCATTGTTAAAATTTTGTCCGTTTTTAAGGATTTGTTTAAAATAAATAACATTGGACATAAATTTTCTTATTAGATTGGCAAAAATTGCCTTGTCCACAGTTTATGCTGGACAAGATACAACTTTGATACAGTTATTCATAACGTTCTATCATAATATTGAATCCATAACATATGATGGGCGATAACTTGTACAACTTGTTCACAAGTTTTACTGATTTGAAAAAACTTGCCCGTGTTCTTCAATTGTTCAAAAGTTTTGTCGAACTGGAAAGACTTTGTTCTCTCATTCTGGCTATCTTATTAAGTTTCTAATAAGTCTTGACAGATTGATAAAATTATCTGTGTTGTACAATTGTTCACATGTTTTTCCAGGAAAAGCTGTAGACTGTATGATTCGGCGCATTCGTAGCAAGTTGGAAGAATTTGAAGTTCACAATTGAGTCAATTTTGTTTGGGGTGTGATTCTTAGATTTGGTGTTGTTTTCCATATTAAGAAAGTTCAAGAAAGTCCGTCTCATGAGTTCAAACTTTTTAGTATGTTTGGACGAGACCTTGGGGGACTCAGGTGCTATTCATATGATGCACAGATTGAGTTAGAACTTGAAAAGGGTTACTGGTGCACCAGTTCTGGTGATCCCGCACCTACGAGCATCTGGCTGCAAATGCGAGCCCACAGGTGCGAACTCGTGGCCACAGAAGCGGCTTCACTTTTGCGAGGGAAGGTCCGCAGGTGCGAAGGGGCCGTCCAGGCTTGGAGCCGCAGAAGCGAGAGGCGAGCTTGCATATGGGAGTCACCCCTCTATAAAAGCGGCCAATGCTGGGCTTGATGCTTTCCGCATAAGTGGACCGTGGATCGCAGAAGCTGTGAGGCTGATGCGGCCCATTAACCGCACATGCGAAAGTCCTGGAGGTAGAAGAGTTCCATTAAAATGGGACTAAAGCCATTTTTGACCCATTTCTCTCACTTCTTGGGCGATTTTAGAGCTTCTTAGAGAGGGGTTCTCACCTAACTATTGGAGGTAACTAATTTCTATCCAATGTAAGTTAAATACATAGATTATGGGTAGATTTTAACATGTAAATTTGTGAAAATTATGAATTTGAATGAATAAACCTACATTTTGATAAAAATAGGATTTACCCACGAAAATGGTTATGGGATTGAGTGAAAATTATATATTTGAATTCATGAGGTTATGGGTAACAACTTTCTTCGAAAACTTCCAGAATTTTAGCAGGTGAGCCCGAGGGTGAATGTTAAGAATCTTCTAATTTGGGTTGGATAATTACTCTAATAGTTAAATCATTAACTTTTGAGCATATATTGATTAATTTATACAACATTTGACTAGTTTCGGATTGTTTGGCACCGAGTTGAGTCTTTATGGTGAATTTGAAGACGGAAGTGAGTTTTGAGATAAGGTAAGTCTCTTTCCTAACCTTGTAAGAGGGAATTTACCCTTATGTGATTTAAATTTCTACTTTCTCCTAATTGTGGGGGCTACGTATGTACGAGATTATGAGAGTCCGTGCGTAGCTACTACTTATGTTTATGTCCGGGTAGTTTAGGGCCCGAATCTTGACATAGTTTTAATGCTTGAACCCTAGCTATTGATTAAAGTCCCTAAATTATATTGAACTTGTTATGAAATTTGTAAAGATCGAATAACTTACTTGAGTTTTTGGCGGGTTACATGACCGTTAATAGAAAATTGTGCTTCTTTGTGCAGTAGCATCATATTAGCTTTTAAATCGGTTATTCATAAAGTATCCTCTCTTTTTGTGGAGAGGGATGAACGCCTCAGTAGTAGATAGATGCATCTATGGTTCGTGCTGCATGACCCTCGGAAGTGTACACATTATTCTGGATCGGGCCGTACGACCTCGGCATAATCGTGCATGATAGTACCCAGAGTTTAATTATAGTTGATATTATTTCATGGCTTGAGAGGTTAAAAATCTATAACGGAAATTGACTTGGGATTTACCATTGTGAAAAGATTTTTTATTTTCCTGCTTGTTATTGAGTTATTATTATTTACATAACCCGTGATTATTTAGCATTTCTGTATTTTTATTGTTAGCCTATAGTAAGTGTCGATGTCGACCCCTCGTCACTATTTCTTCGAGGTTAGACTAGATACTTACTGGTTACATGTTCTTATGCACTCACGCTACAGTTTGGCACTAACCGTGCAGGATCTGAGGCATGTGCATTTGGCAGTCTTACTGGCGCACACCCCCGTTACCCTGAGGTCTAGTGGTGAGCTACTTCCTGAGCCGTCCTGCAGCACCTAGAGTCTCTCTTTTGCAATTGTTTTCTGTCTATTCTTATTTTAGAGAATAGTTAGAGTATATAATCTACTAGTTTCTCATACACTTGTGACACCAGGACTTGGCACACATTCTAGTAGGCGTTACAGTTTTGGAGTATTTACATATCTATGATTGCAGTCAATTGCTTTGTTTTATTTATTAAAATTTGTACTTTTAAAATATTTTTATAAATAGAATTTAATTACTTGGAAAGTTATTAAAAAGAGTAATCAAGTAGTTAGTTCATTGTTGGCTTACCTAGCAGCGATGTTGGGCGCCATCACGACCTATAGGAGAAATTGGGTCGTGACAACATGGTATAAGAGAACTAGGTTCACGTAGATCTCACAAGTTATGAGTAGGATATAGGGTGTTAGAACTACTCTTTCTCCATGTCCTATCATGTATTTGATATTTTCCTAAGTATCTTTCTTTTATTCTCTCACAGATGCAGAGAACGCGCGCGACAGATAAACCTGGTCATGGAGAGGCAGCTCCCCCTGTTACAAGAGGCCGAGTGAGGGCTCCACCTTGTGCTAGAGAACGAGGGCGTCCTAGAGTTGTTCCAGTTATTCCACCAGTGCATCCAGTAGAGTATCCTATTATTGAGGATCAAGGCGAGGTGCCTCTAGAAGAGCCAACACTGGTGGATTTCACACTTGCACTGGGATTCCAGGAGGTCATGGGCCGTATGTTGCAGTTCATGGATTCTATGACTCATACAGGTTTATTTCCAGCAGTCCCAGCAACGTCTCAGGCGGAAGGGGGAGTGGAGACCCTTACCGCTCAGGCTCCAAGACATGAAACCGTCGTATATCAGACCCCAAGTGCACTACTCATGGGCGACACTCAGGCAGTTTCATCATCTATACATGAGCCTAGACCAGCTGCGGCCGGCGATCCGTAGAAACTATTTGAAAGATGGAAAAGAATAAATCCTCCCGTCTTTGGGGGTGAGCAGCACCCCCAGAATTTTATTAATCAGTGCAGGGATATACTACACAACATGAGGATATTATAAACTCACGGGGTTAACTTTACCACCATTCAGTTGGATGGGAGGGCCGGAAGATGGTGGTAGTCCTACATTGTTGGCAGACCAACAGATTCTCCTCCCATGACTTGGGATCGGTTCACCCATATTTTTCTGGATAGGTATATTCCGCCCTCTCCGAGGGAATACTTGCGTTTTCAGTTTGAGCAGCTCCATCAAGGTCAGATTTCAATGACTGACTATAAGGCAAGATTCTCTGAATTGTCTCTCCATGCACTAATGATAATTCCTACTGATGTAGAGAGAGTGTAGGGGTTTGTTGCAGGTTTGCACTCTAGTATTCAGACAACTTTGGCCTAAGAGGTTGAGATGGGTACTTCTTACGAGCTAGTTGTGAGATAACTCGGAAGATCGAGGGTGTACGTCAGCGTAGCCGAGAACAGGTAACAAGGGATAAGTGGTTTTGATATTCTGGAGAGTTCAGAGGTGCCCCGACTGGGGGAAGAGATTAGCTTGCGAAGGGTAAGTCTAGCAGGCCCACATATCAAGAAACGCCGCCTCCTCGGGGTGCTGCAGTGCGACCTTATTTTGGCACCATGCCTGAGTGTTCCTACAACCCACCAACTATTCAGGATTCCTCTAGTGGTTATTCATGCCATCAGGGTCAGACTTTAGGTTAGCAGACAACCGCACTGAAAGGCTATTTCGAGTGAGGGGATCTCAGTCATGTGCGGAGGTTCTGCCCCAGCCTTCGGAGCAAGGTAGTAGAGCAGGGTCAGCAACCTATGATTACAACACAAGTTGCCCCACCAGCCGTCCGGCAGCCCAAAGGCGGAGGGCAGGTAGGTAGGGGTCGCCCTAGAGGTGGAGGCTAGTCAGGTGGTGCTCCAGCTAGGTCTATGTTTTTTCGGCCATACCAGATGTAGTGGCCTCAGATACCGTTATCACATGTATTATTTCTGTCAACGACAGAGATGCTTCCGTACTATTTGATCCAAGGTCTACATATTCATAAATTTCATCTATATTTTCTCATTTCTTGGGTGTTCCTAGTGAGTCCTTGGTACTCTTGTTTATGTGTCCACTCTGGTGGGCGAGTCTGTTGTTGTGGAATAGATCTATCAATCCTGCAATATTACCTTCTTTGGTTATGAGACTAGATCAGATCTTCTATTGCTCGTTATGATCAACTTTGAGATCATCCTGGGCCTGGACTGATTATCTCCATATCATGCCATCATTTATTTCCATGCCAAGACCGTTACCTTTGAAATGCCAAAGTTTCCTAGATTGAAGTGGAAGGATCCATTTGTCAGTGCATCTGGTTGGGTCATTTCTTTTTCTAAAGGCTCGACACATGGTCGGGAAGGGTTGTTTGGCTTATCTATCTTATGTTAGAGATACTACTACAGAGACTCTAGTGATTGATTTAGTGCCCGTGGTCTGGGTGTTCTCCGATGTGTATCCTTCTAATCTTCCAAGCATGACACCATATCATGATATCGATTTTTGTATTGACTTGGCTCCAGGTACCCAGACTATATCTATTCCATCGTACCCCATGGCACCGCAAGAATTGAAGGAGTTGAAAGAATAGCTTGAGGAGTTTCTAGCAAAGGGGTTCATCAAACCGAGTGTATCACCTTGGGGTGCATATTATTTATGAAGAAGAAAGGTGGGACTATGCGGATGTCCATTGATTACCGCTAGTTAAACAAAGTTACCATTAAGAACCCATTTCCGCGTATTGATGATTGGGTTGACCAGTTGCAGGGTACCAGTGTTTTCTCTAAGATCGGTTTGATTCGTTTGTCATTGTCTTCATTTACGACATTCTAATCTACTCACGTTGCATGGGGGAGCACCAGAAGCATTTGAGAGTGGTGCTTCAGACCATGCGGGAACATAAGCTAATTGCTAAGTTCTCCAAGTGTGAGTTATGGTTGGATTCTTTGGCATTCTTGAGATATGTTATATCAAGAGAGGATATTAAGGTCTATCCCAAGAAGATTGATTCAGTTCAGTGTTGGAATCATCCTACCACAACGATTGAGATCTGGAGCTTCTTGGGGTTAGCAGGTTATTATCACCGGTTTGTGAAGGACTTCTCATATATTACATCACCATTGACTAGATTGACCTAGAAGGGTGATTCGTTCTGATGGTCCGATGATTGTGACGTGAGCTTTTAGAAGCTCAAGACCGCATTGAATCAGCACCGGTGATAGCATTGCCTTCCGATTTAGGGATGTATATAGTGTATTGTGACGCTTCACGCGTTGATTTGGGTTATATATTTAGGGGGAGAGTTATTGCATATGCTTCACATCAGCTAAAGCCCCACAATAATAATTACCCTGTACACGATTTGGAGTTCCCCGTGATTTTTCATGCTCTCAAGATCTGGAGGCATTATCTTGATGGTGTGTTCTTTGAGGTTTACACCGATCATCGTAGCTTGCAGCATTTGTTCAAGCAGAGGGATCTCAATTTGAATAAGCACAGGTGGCTTGAGTTACTAAAATATTATGATATTAGCATCCTTTATCTTCGGCAAGGCTAATGTAGTTGCAGATGCCTTGAACAGAAAGGCGGAGAGTATGGGTAGTTTGGCATTCATTTCAGCAAAGGAGAGGCCATTAGCTTTGGACATTCAGTCCTTGGCTAACAGACTTGTGAAGTTTGATATTTCAGAGCCCAACCGAGTTTTTGCATGCATCATCGCCCAGTCTTCACTATTCAAGAAGATCAAGACTCGTCAGTTTGATGATCCGCACTTATTGGTTCTTAGAGAGACGATACTACAGGGTAGTGCCAAAGAGGTTACTATAGGGGAGGATGGTGTTCTGCGACTCCAGGCTATCCCATGTGGCCCTAATATTGGTGGATTGGGGGAAATGATTCTAGAGAAGGAACACAATTCTAGGTATTCTATTCACCCAAGTGCGACGAAGATTTACCGCGACCCGAGGTGGCATTATTGGTTGTGGCGGATGAAGAAGGACATAGTTGAGTATGTAGCGAAGTGCCTTAATTTCCATCTGATTAAGTACGAGCACCAAAGGACAGGTGGCCTACTCTAGCAGATGGTTCTACCTGAGTGGAAATGTGTGCGCATTACCATGGATTTCGTACTTGGGTTGCCGCAGACCTTGCGGAAGTTTGATATAGTTTGGGTCATTCTCGAAAGGTTGACCAAGTCGATGCACTTCATTCCGGTTGTTACCACGTATTCTTCAGAGAGGTTGGCCCAGATTTACATTTAGGAGATTGTTTAGTTGCATGGTGTGCCTGTCTCCATTATATCAGATAGAGGCCCTTAAATTACTTCGCATTTCTGGAGGACAATACATAGTTAGTTGGGGACCTGGGTAGAGCTCAGCACAACCTTTCATCCCTATACTAATGGGCAGTTAGAGCAGACGGTTCAGGTCTTGGAGGATATGCTCAGAGCATGTGTGATTGACTTTGGAGGTCAGTGGGATCGATTCTTTCCTTTGCCTTAGTTTTCTTACAACAACATTTATCAATCCATCATCGAGATGGCTCCATTTGAGGCTTTATATGGTCGACGATGTCGTTCCCCAATCGAATGGTTTGAGCCCGGCGAGGGTAAGTCATATGTTACTGATTTATTGAAGGATGCCTTGGAAAAGATAAAGTTTATCCAGGAACGACTTCGTACAACAATGTGCAAACAAAAGAGTTACCTGGATCAGAAGGCGTGTGATTTATCATTTATGGTGGCCGAGAAGGTTCTCTTGAAGGTCTCGCCGATGAAGGGAATCATGAGGTTCGGAAAGAAGCGTAAGTTGAGCTCAAGGTTCATAGGTCCATTTGAGGTGTTGAGACGAGTTAGGGAGGTTTCTTACGATCTTGGTTTGCCTCCAGTATATCGTAAATTCATTCGGTTTTCCACGTGTCTTATGCTCCTGAGGAATCATGCTGACAGGTCGCATGTGTTAGACTTCATCACGGTTCAGCTAGATTAGAGCCTGGGTTATGAGAAGAAGTCGGTTTCCATTGTTGATAGACAGGTTCGCCAATTGAAGTCCAAGAAGATTTCTGCAGTAAAGTTCAGTGGAGGGGCTAACCACGAGGAGGTGACTTGGGAGGCCAAGGAGGACATATAGAGCAGATATCCACACCTATTCAGCACTCCAGGTATGATCCTAGACCCGTTCGAGGATGAACATTTGTTTAAGAGGTGGAGAATGTAATGACTCGACCAATTATTTTGCTTTCTAGATCCTCGTTCCCCTAAATAAGACTCCACGTATGTTATTTTACTATTTTATGACATGCAAGGACGGCTGGTTCGGGTTTGGAAGAGTTCGGGTTGAAATCGGAACACTCGGTTCCTTAGTGTGGCTAAAAGGACTAAGTTTGACTTGAGTCAATATTTTGATTAAACGACCTCGAAACTGGTATTTGGTGGTTCCAATAGGTTTATATGATGATTTTGGAATTGTGTGTTTGTTCGGATCGGGTTTTGGATGCTCCGGGAGCGTTTCTGTGCCTAATGTTGAAAGTTGGCGTATTGAAGGTTTAAAAGTTTTTTAAATTTGGTTTGGTGTAGGTTTTGGTGTTATCAGGGTCTGTTTTGGATTCTGAGATTGGGAATAGTTTCGTATGGTGATTTAAGACTTGCATCCAAAGTTTGGTTCCATTACGAATAGTTTAGGTATGATTCAGCACGTTCGAAGCAAGTTGGAAGAACTTGAAATTCATAATTGATTCAATTTGGTTTGGGGTGTGATTCTTATTTTCGGTGTTTTTTCCGCATTCTAAAGGTTCGAGCAAGTCTGTCTGATGATCTCAAACTTGTGTATATTTGGACGAGGCCTCGGGAGTCTCGGGTGCAATCCGAATGATGCACGAATTTAGTTAAAACTTCAAAAAGGTTGCTGGTGCACCAGTTCTGGTATGCCCACACCTTCGAGCATCTTGCCGCAGATGTGAGCCCACAGGTGTGAGCTCTCGGCCGCAGAAGCAATCTAGGCAAGCTGAATGTGGCCCGTAGAAGCGGCGAGGGTTCCACAAAAGCAGCCTCGCTTCTGCAAGTGAAGGACCGCAGTTGCGAAGGGGTCGTCCAGGCCTGGAGCGCAAAAGTGAGAGGCGAGCCGCAAAAGCGGGTTGTAGATACTGTCTCCCCTCCGCAGAAGCGGCCAGTGTTAGGACTGAAGCTTTACGCATAAGCAGACCATGGAACGCAGAAGCGGTGCTACATATGCGGCCTATTAACTGCAGATGCGAAAGTCCTTTAGGTAGAAAGGTTTCATTAAAACGGGAGTAAAGCCATTTTTGACCCATTTATCTCACCTTTTCGGCGATTTTTGAGCTTTTTATAGAGGGGTTTTCACCTAGATATTGGAGGTGGTAAGTAATTTTTATCCAATGGAAGTTAAATATACAGATTATGGGTAGGTTTTAACATGTAAATTTGTGAAAATTATGGGTTAGATGAATAAACCTAGGTCTTGATAAAATGGGATTTACCCACAAAATTGGTTATAGGAATGAGTGAAACTTATATATTTGAGTTCGTGAGGTTATGAGTAACAACTTTCTTCGAAAATTTCTGGAATCCGGGCACGTGGGCCTGGGTGAATGTTAAGAATCTTCCAATTTGGGTTGGGTAATTACTCTAGTAGCTATATCATTAACTTTTGAGTGTATATTGATTAATTTATACAACATTGGACTAGTTTCGGATTGTTCGGCATCGAGTTAAGGCTTTAGGGTCAATTTGAAGACGGAAGTGAGATTTGAAATGAGGTAAGTCTCTTGCCTAACCTTGTAGGAGGGGAATTTACCCCTTAGGTGATTTAAATTTCTATTTGCTCCTAATTGTGGGGGCTACGTACGCATGAGGTGACGAGAGTCCGTGTGTAGCTACTAGTTATATTTATGTCCGGGTAGTAGGGTCCGAATCTTGAGATACTTGTAATGTTTGCACCCTAGATGTTAATTAAAATGCCTAAATTACATTGGACCTAGTTAAGAAATTTGTAAAGACCGAATTACACTTAGTTGAGTTTTTGGCGAGTTACCTAACCGTTAATAGAAACTTGTGCTTCTTTGTGCATTAGCCTCGTATTAGCTTTTAAATCAATTATTCATAAAGTAAAATCTCTTCTTGTGGAGAGGGCTGAACGTCTTGGAAGTAGATAGATGCATCAGTGGTTTGTGTCGCACGACTCTCGGCAGTGTACACATTATCCTGGATCGGGCTGTACGACTTCGGCATAATCGTGCGTAATTGTTGATACCCAAATTTTCCCTCATATTTCTCATCATTTTATTTACAAGCATATACAAGTATTTTCATAATTTTTCATAATTTTAAAGGCTTTAAATCAATTTATTTCTGTATTTTATTATATAAATATCTATTAATTACCTTACCAATTATTTGTATGATTATTTTATCATCTAAACTTATCATTTATATCTATATTAGGTTTTAAATATATTTAGTGCATTTCTTATAATTACATTTGCATTTTTGAAGGCTAAATTGCACATTTTGCAATAATAGCTCATATGTACATGTAATTATATTATTCATGTGCAAAATAAATTTTTAAATTTTTATAATGTGAAATATTTTTTTCTATTCATTTGCATGCACAAATAATATTTTTGAATTTTTCATCAAAGTCAAAGCAAAGAACGATTTTTCTTTCCTTCGAGGCTCCGGGATAAAGATATAATTTTGCGTAAAAATTGTGAAAAAAAAAATTCGATTCATGTTTGCAAAAACAACGTTCCCTTCTTTTTCTGATATTTTTATAACAGATTAATTCAATGAATTAGAACGAATCAACTGATTGATGGTCTATATCTTTTAGACTATAGTTAATGGATACTCTTAAATCATAATTCGAATTATATAGACTATGATTCCATACCAGGAAAATTTTCAAATTCCTTTTCGGTTTGTTATTTATCTATTATTTTTATAAATTTTTTATTTATTAAAATTGAGTATTTAAAATCTGGCCCTAATTCTATAATTAATTTCGGACCTAAACTGCCCAACTACCCCATGCCCAATACCCCTAGCCTAATACCCATACCCATTCATTAAACCCGACCCATCCCCGCTCAAATCCTAATTGTTGATAAAAAATGATCAACGACTCATAAATACCCCCCACATTCCTTATATCCCCATCTCCCAAACCCTAACCCCATTTCCCCTAATCCACCGTCTCTTTACTCTTCTCCTCTGAAGAACCCTTGCCCGCCGCCTCTCCAAAATCCTCCTTCAATCCTGTTCCTAATGGGATTTTCTTCTTATTTACTTACCATTTCGACATATTTTCGTTATTTGTTTATTATTTACGATATTACTTAGTACTTGCCTAAATATGGCAAGTACCTCACTTCGATTCTGTCCTTATCGATCTTCATCTCTTGAATTTGGACGATATTAAGTCCACACAAGTTATTTTGTGCCTTGTGAGCCCGACTTGTTTGTATCTTGTTGATTCGTACTTAACCTTAAGGTTAGGGTTTACAGATTCTCTCTTGATTCGAACCAAAACTGGTTCAAGCTTTGATTTTGAGTACTATCTTGTCTATATTCGCCTTATTATGTGAGAATCTACTTATTTATGTCGATTTCTTTTACTTTCCCTAAATTAGGGTTTCAGATCCTTTTAAACGAACCAAATCTGGTTCAATTTTGTGTTCTCTTTTGAATAATTTCCTGCCTATGTTCATTTTATGCAATATGTGATTTTTGCCTTTATTTTCTGCCGATTTTGTGTATTTTATGTAAAACTAGGGTTTCAAAATTTTATTCCTTACTGATTTAAGTGCTTGCCTTTTTAGTGTTTGAATTAATTATTTATGTGTTTATGTGTTCAGTTCTTACACTATTTAAACCCCTCCCCACTCCCCTTTGATAAGGGGGAAGTTCAAAAAATTCCTTAAGAACACTACATAAACTAAGTCTTTTTTGAATAAAAAGTTGTTATGTATTCTGATTTCTGGCCGGCTGAAAGTCAAGGCTAGAAATTGTTAAGTTTATGCTTTGTTGCGTGATATTCATAATATCGTTGGATTTTCTTGTTCCTTGCTTCATCTTAACTGGTGAGTTATCAGACCTTTGTCGTTTCATTCTGAGTTCTGTTAATGTGTTACTTCAATTAGACTATGTTATGCTATTACATTTTGTAGTTTGAGACATGCTTAAATCTACTTTGAGTCTATTAAATCGATCTTGCTTAACCCATATGTCACTAATAGTAATCTCTTGAAGTTTAAATTTGTAATTTGAAAATGTTCTCATATCTCCTGCTATAGAATAGTTAACTATTTATAGATGTACGCATTAATAGAATTACAAGTCAGTTTGTTGCATATACTATAATGTGATATGTTTGATCTTGTTTTCATCATATTTTGACACCTATAATAATTTCCCTAATTAGTTTTTATCCTGTAATGATCTATTGCTAATTGGTTTCTTTCTATGACATTAGTTTCTGCACTTTATTAGCCTAATTTGGATCCTCTGTTATCACTATAATTTGTCTTATGACTTGTCTTGTTAGGATGTGATTGAGTTTATTTCCTAAAACTTGACTAAGTCTGTCTAAGTTCAAGCATGTCTGTTCCTTATTTCTATATGTGATTCTGTCCTTCAGTGGATCTCCTAATCCCATTCTACTCCCATGGTCCTTCTGAATTCTTATTCTTAACTGGTTGAAATCCAAGGTTACTTAGGTTTCGTCCTTTGACCTCCCTAGTGTGAGCACTGCTCAAGGTTCATGTGAGACCATTATGAACTCTGACACACTAGGACTTGGTCCCTAGTTTCCCTTAATTGTTTCTGATCAACTTCCCTAGTGTGGGCACTGCCTTGGGCTCTTGAAGCCATTGGGAACTCTGACACTCTAGGGTCTTGGGTTCTGTATGCTCAGCCTTGATATATGTCCAATGGGTGAATCTCTCAACAGCTGGTTATTTTGTATTTATGAGCATGAGCTTTTAGAGCTGTTGTGATTTGAAGGCTTGGCCTGTCCAGGTGTATTTGGGCCTGTCGTGGGCTCCCTATAGTTATATCTATTATATAATTTAAAACATTCAATTATGGTATGTAATAAATATTTGTAATAAAATTATGGGGTGTTAATGAAATTGGGAAGGGGTTCTTACTTTATATTTGCAATAAAGTTGGGTAGAAATCCTGCCTATAAGTTCGATAATATGTTGTTAAATGTTGTATGTTAGAAATTATGCCTATAGGTACCTTATTATGCTCAATCATCACATGCTAGCAGCCATGCCCATAGGTTCGATGCTTGGTTCAATGATGTTCTATTTTTCCGTGTTAGAGACCATGCCTATAGGAAATGGTATAATTCAATATATGTGCAAAATCCTATTTTATACTGTTCTGTTCACGATTTATAGAAATCATGTCTATATGATCAAAAATTGGATTAATCGTAGAAAGCATGCCTATAGGTTTGAATCAGTTTAATCATCATTTTACCCGTTGGCTTAGGAGCTTTTCCTTACACTGTGTTGTTACCCTCACTAGAAAGCATGCCTATAGGATTAGAACAAGTAATTCTAGATATGTTTCTGTGATTACCACTGTTTATTATCACATAAACGCCTAGATATCATGCTAGTAAGCTTAATCTCATTATGCTAAAAAATAGTAGGCAAACTTATATAGGTTTTGGCAATTGCTCTAAGAAACTGGATTTGCGCATGACTGTATGCTCATTCCTTTAATATCACATAGAGATCTTGCCTATAGGATTCTACTTAATTAATTATTAGCTGACAAAATGTTAACCAATTTGGCGTGCATTTGATATGCGGAGGCTAACTTGAGCCCATACTTGTTTCTATTTGAAAGTCCAAAACTGTTTTTTTGTATGTCGCTTAGTATTTTATTTTTTGAGCAGCCTAAGTTAAGGTCTAGAACTACCCTGAAATCGAGGTCCAAATGCCTCCTGAACCATAGGCCTAGAACGGGTAGTGCACGCATAGGGTACGAATTATAATTGACTAGAGCGCTTTAGGTAAATAACATAAAGATAGTAATCGGGTAGCAGGAGATGATAGTTTGTGCCCGCTGAATAATATGAGTAACACCCCATCTTGAGGGAGTTACAAAGTATTATTTATGTTGCATGGGGTGATCATTTAGGCTAAAAAACTTAGCACCCTCCCATTTCAGTTTAAAGTAATTCTTTTATTTGTCTAAGTGTTTATTTTCTCTTAGACTAATTCATATAATTCGAGTTCGGTCGGGACCCACCGTTGTGGACCTCGAGGAGTGCCTAACACCTTCTCCTCAAGGTAATTTGAGCCCTTACCCGATCTTTGGTGACGCAGACTATTAATCCAGAGTTATTTTCAAATAGGTTCCCTAACGCACCTCAAACCCGTTAGGTGGCGACTCTCTCTTTTATAACCCTTCCTTTAAAAGAGTTGTCATGTGTCGAAACCTGATTTCGCGAGAAAAAGGGGTGCGACAGCATGGCGACTCTGCTGGGGAAATTCCTTAGGCTCTTACCATAATGAACTTGGTCTGTATGAATTAGTCTCCCTCGATAAGTGTGTCTTTATTATTTTGAACATCCCACTCCCATTCTCCCTTTTATTTTGCACATGCACACCCTTCCCTATTTTTCTGTTTATATGAACTTACATGCAATTCCTCGCTTAATCTGGTCATAATATACATCCCCTCCGTTATTTCCCAATCATGTTCACTTGCTCCCATTTTTTTTTTTTTTTTTTTGAAAAAAAATTGTTATGTCTTTCCCAATCCTTACCCATTTTATCGCTTTATAATAATTTTTCCATTATATGAACTAACTCCTTTCTTTTTTTCCTTTCTTTTTTGTCTTTACATTTATTAAATACTGCATTTATCGCTTCATCTTCCAAAATACTTGACAACTTGTTTTTTTATCGTTGCATAATTGCATGATCTATATCATATTCCACTCGTGCGCAATTAATACCAAAGCATCACTTGATGAGTGTCTGCGCTCTTCCTATATCACCTTTTTAAATTTGGAAAGGCTTATTTTAGGTAAAACTAGTATATCAGCGGTGCAGTCGACGGTTCCGTGCCTTTCCCTCTCAAGTTGTCCACTTGAGGGTACCGATCTAGACTCTTATAGAAAACCCCACTCTGATGTTAACTATGCATGCATCATGTCTGAACCTAGTACGGGTTATACACCGCATGATAAATCTCTAAGGCAAGCCTTGTCCAAAGACCATCAGGATTTCCATAATCCCGACGGGCACAATCATGATATGTGCATTATTTGGAGAAAATGTGTCGATATGTTAATCATTAATGTGTAAACAGTCAAATCTGGAGGGGGAGAGGGATAACTTTATTTGTTTTGCAGAAATGAGGCAAAAAGTCCCCAGGTTCTGCATGGTCCGAAGTATCTCACCTCTGTTGCTAGATTGGTCGGAAAATCTCTCACCAAGCGACAAAAACCATGTGAAAAGAATTCTCGGAAATCTACCGTGTTTGCTGGACATTTGGCCAAAAAATGTACTAATCGAGGCCGCTACTATGTTTTGGGATGAAAAGAGGGTTGTTTTTCGTTTTGGTAATGTAGAGATGACTCCCCTTCTTGAGGAAATAGAAGGTTCTTTTGGGCTTCCCCGGGATAGCCCTGGTCTATTTGTACTAGAAAATCGTACTTGTGGAGGGTTTCTTAAAATGATGTGTCTTAGAAAGAATGACGAGTTAGTCTGCCTGAAGAAGTCTTACATACCTTTCGAATTCCTTTACGAGCATTATGGGCACAACACATCCTACCGTATCTATCATGATGAGTTTGCCATCACTTCACTGGGTTGGACTCATCTTCGGGTTTTTGTGTTCATCATCCGTTTTCTAGGTATGATAGTATTCCCAATTCCAAGAGACAGGATCCACACTCGTTTATCTAAGCTCACTAGGACCTTAATGGAAGGAATTCATGGAAAGACGTACATTATCGTCCCAATGATCGTGGCAAAGATATACCGAGCCGTGGACCGTTGCAAGAAGGGATTTAGGCATTTTGAGGGTTGTAATCTGTTACTGCAAATACGGTTGTTGATACATCTTCAAAGAGGACAGTAATGTCAAGAATTTTTGCGGCGACCATGGAATGACCACATATATTTTCACCATCCAAAAGAATGACTTTCATCCCAGACAGGTTAGCACAACAGGGAAACATTGTGGATTGGGTACATTTCTTTGGCAATTTGACTGATGACAAGGTCCATTGGATGTTCGAATGTTTCCCTACTAGCGTGTTCATCATCAGGTCAAAAAATGTTCCTCACTTAGTGCTGATTGGGTTGAGGGGTATATATCCTTATTCTACTAGGAAGGTCGTGAGACAGGCTGGGATAAAGCAAGTCATACCACGAGTTTCCAAGATGGTTAAATACAAAGCAGACTTTCAGGGTGATGCCATTCATTCAAGTGTGAGGCACAACACATGTGGAATTTGAAGATCAGTGTGGAAAAGGATACCATCGCACCAGATCGATACCACGTCGGTCATGTATATATCTACCTATAATGGTTGGATGATGACATAGCAGGAGAAGTCAAGTCGGGGATTGATCGAGGAACAGGGTCATAAACGACGCTGCTGAAGCACAAGTAAAATACAAGAGGTTGCGCAAAAGAATCTTTGAGTTTGAGGTCATACATTTTGAACAACACAAGGTAGACATGGAATCAATTAATGAATGGAGAGGAATTGTTACAGAATCAACAGAAAGGTTGGAGTATTTAGAGCAGGGTTTGATGGAGCTTGTAGGGAAGGTGAGGAAAAGGATCATGGATTGTCAGAATGCAGAAGGAAATGAAGGAGGACACTTGGCAAGGGCATATCTAATACTGGACATGTGCGACCTGGGGAATCTGATCGATGGGGCTAAGAAGGCCAAGCTTGGAGAAGGTCTCTCTGGGACCAAGTAGATTAGAATTGTGTTTAGTTGTTTTTCTAGAGTCGATTTAGAATTTGATGTAATAAGGCAAATGCCACTTGTAACTCTTTTTTATTATGGTTTAAAATGTTTGATCTCTTTATTACATTAATGAAACGAGGCAATTGTCGGCACTAAGTTTCTCCAAATCTATATGTCGCTAGGCCTACCTCGGGCACATGGAGGTCACCAGATTAGGACACGAATTTATAATTCCGCAATACATGTTTAAATACTACAAATATCCTTTCAAAATTCCCTACTCACTTGTTTACCTTTTTTGTTTTTCTCTGTTTTGATTATTCCCACCTCCTAAGGTTGGTTCGTGCATACTGGCATCATCAGCATATCATACCAGATCCATAAGTCCTTCACCTCCTCCTCCTCTAAGTGATCCTAAAAATAAGGGAAAATCTAAGATGGATGACATGATCGGTATCAGGAAACACAACGCTACGCATGTAGAAAATGTTGAAACTTCAGATGGTCGGATTGCTCCGACACAAAATGATTTGGTTATACGGTTGGAGAAGAAAATATTGGAGTTACAAGGGGAACTTGAGCAGGTCCGCAACTTGGCAAACATCTAACTCACCTTAAAAGTCCCAGATATCAACCAACAGAATGCCCAAAACCCAGTACCTCCTCAAAGCACACCAAACCAACATCCACAAAATCCCCTCACACATCATCAATACGCAACACCTCCCCAAAATTGTAATCCTCTAACATTACCAACACCTCCTCGGCATCAACATCATCCAACCCAGTATCCACAAATCACCACCTACCATACCCCTTAAAATACACCACATCTTACCCTTAATCCACAGAACTCAACCAATGATCACCACTACACCCAAACCCCTGGTATCCATCAAACAACCCCATATATGTAGAAAATCTACCTCACCCCAGTCAAAAAACCCTATATACACCAAAATCCGGCCGAGAAAGACCTGCTGAATAAGAATATGGTAGAAGAAATTAAGTATATCACAAGTCAAGTCCAAGGCATCGAAGGGGGTAAAGGCATTAAGGGTTTGAACTATGATCTTTGTATTCAGCTGGATGTAGAACTGCCGGAGGGCTACAAACCTCCCAAATTCCATATGTTTGACGGAATAGGTGACCCAAAGGTGCATATAAGGACATACTATGACAAGCTCGTAAGAGTTGAAAAGGATGAAAGGATTCGCATGAAATTATTCATGAGGTGCCTCACTGGAGACGCCCTATCTTGGTACATCAGTCAAAATCCAAAGAAGTGGGTTAGCTGGGTAAGGATGGCATCAGATTTCATGTATCGGTTCAGGTTTAATATGGAGAATGCACCAGATGTCTTCAATATCCAGAATCTCAAAAGAAGCCAACAGATACTTTCCCCGAGTATGCTACTCGGTGGAGATCGGAAGCTACGAAAGTAAGGCCGGCATTGGAAGAAGAACAAATGAACAAGTTCTTTGTCCGGGCCTAGGATCCGCAATACTATAAAAGGTTAATGGTTATCGGAAATAACAAATTCTCCGATATCATCAAATTGGGGGAAAGGATTGAAAAATGAATCAAGAGAGGAATGGTAACTAATTTCGAGGCATTATTGGCTACGAAAAAATCTTTGTAGTCAGGGGGTATATCTAAAAAGAAGGAAGTAGGGGCCGTGATGGTGGACCAAGGTCCAAAATCTCCTCTTACATATCAAACACCTCCACCTACATATCAGACTTTACCTCCCAGATATCCTCAACCCACCACCTCTTACCATGCTTATAACACCTAGCTAGCATATTACTACTCACTGCCAGCCCGCCAGAACTATCAGAAACTCAGACCAAATTTCAACCACAGGTCGCCCATACAATATACTCCTATTGCTAAAACTATCAATCCGTTATACGAAAGGTTGAAAGGTGCTGGTTATGTCACTCCTATTCCCGTTGTTTCCATGGAAAACTCCTCATAATGGGTCAATCCAAAATAAAACATGTGCAAATACCACTCCGGCATGAAGGGTCATACCATTGATGAATTTGTCACTATAAAAGACAAGATCCAGACACTAGTCGATACCAAGGTCATACAAGAAAAGGAGGCTACACCTAACGTCCGCAACAATCCACTCTCAGATCACATGGGTAAGGGGGTGAACATGATAGAGAATGACGAAGAATGGGACCTGGAAGGGTCAATTGGGCTTGCTCGAGAAGGGGATGACCCGAATAATCCTGTGGTCACTCTTACTCCTATTGGTGGTACAGATACAGCCACCAGTCGAAGTAGAAGTAGCCGCACCGACCCCGTTCGAGGTGGAAGTAACAACACCTGCAACTGCATCTACTCTGTTTGAAGTAGAAACGACCACACCCTTCACTGTGACGGTAGCACCCGCACCATCCTTTAATTCAAAAATGGTACCTTGGGACTATGTTGCAGAAGCCAGGAGAAAAGGAAAAGAAAAAATGGAAGAAGTTGGTGGCGCACAAGGGATGACCAGGACTGGTAGAGTTTACACACCTGAGCACTTATGGGGAACATGTAAAGAAGCTGCTTCCAAGCAGCCCATCATTGAAACGGTCCCGAATGATCTTTGGAGAAAGGTTCAAGCAAGGGAATACTATGTAGGGGACCATCTGAACAAAACCCCTGCTCGGATATCTATTCTATCATTACTGCAGAATTTTGAAGCACATAGGAACGCCTTGATGAGGGTATTGAATAAAGCTTACGTGCCCAACAATATCAACATCGGAGAAATGGCTAACATGGTAGGACAAGTACCGGATAGCCATAAAATTACTTTCCATGAAGACGAATTGCCACCAGAAAGATTGAGCCACAACAGCGCGCTGCATATCACGGTACAGTATGAAGATAAATTCATTGCCAGGGTTTTGATAGATGGAGGTTCCAGTCTCAACATTTGCCCATTTATGACTCGGAAGAGATTGGTCAAAGGATTTCATGAAATACAGGCAGGAGAAATGAACGTTAAAGCATTCGACGGATCTCAAAGGGCCACGATCAGGGAAACCAATCTTTGCTTACAAATGGGTCCGACTTGGTTTGATGTCAAATTCCAAGTACTCGACATATCCGCCTCATACAACTTATTGTTGGGACGAACTTGAATACACGCCACTGGGGCTGTGGCTTCCACTTTTCACCATGCATTAAAGTTTGAATGGAACCATCAGGATGTGATCATCCATAGACACGGGAGTAATCCCATTTATACCAATCAAACTGTTCAGGGCGTGGAAAATATAAGAAAATTGGGTGGAGAGACTTATCATCGCATCGAGCGCGTCAATGCAATTAAGAAATACAAGTGGTGGAGCAGCAAAATAGAGAGCATACTACCATGGGCAGGGTATGAACCCGGTAAAGGGCTCGGGAAGAATCTACAAGGTATTGCAAAACCAATACAGCTAAAACATCACATCACGACCTTTGGATTGGGATATCAGTACACCTGGAATGAGTATCAAAATTTTCCCCCACCATGGAGCGGTCCTTACTACCCCCTTGAACAACTAATACTGCATTTGAGCCAATCCTTCCATCAGGCTGATATGATATGGGGATCCTAAGAGGATGAAGTGCTAGATGGGTTTGAGGAATTTGTTTCTAGAAGAGGAAGACCTGGATTGCAGTGCAATAGTTGAGTAGGAGGAAGAAGAAGGCCTCGTCATCCAGATAGTGGAGAAAGGAGCCGTCCTCAGAAATCGGAAAGCCACACCATCAAGGGCCCGACGAGTCCCGGGGTAGCCTGGCTACTAGTTTCATTTACTTTTGAAAACAATTCTTCTTGAGAATTATGTTTTTAAATTTTCAGTATTTCGTTTTGGAAAACATTATTTGAGTCATTAAAAATCTCTTTGTTTTACATTTTAATATTTATCAATGGGTTGATGTTTTATTATTACCATCTTCTATATCTTTCTCTCTATAGCATTACTATTTCTTTCTTGATGAACCAACGAGTTTGACGTGTAATGAGACAACGCAACATAAGGAAAGTGACTCAGAAGAAATAGAAGAAAAATATATGATACCTGAGGAAATTGTCAGAGAGGTCGAGAATTTTGAGAACCAGCCTAAGTCCAATCTGGACAAAATTGAGATAGTCAACTTGGGAGATTCTGCAACAGTCAAAGAGACTCGCATATGCATTCACTTGTCACCATCAGAGAACGAAGAGTACATTCATTTCCTGAAAGATTATGAAGACATTTTTGCATGGTCATATGACGATATGACCAGATTGAGCACATCCATAGTAGCTCATAAGCTACCTACCTATCCGATGGGTCCATCAGTAAATCATAAACTCAAGAAGTTCAAGTCAGGCATGAGTCTAAAAATCAAGGAAGAAGTCACCAAGCAAATCAAAGCTAAGATCCTCAGGGTAGTTGAATATCCAACTTGGTTGGCAAACATTGTGCCGGTTCCGAAGAAAGACGGGAAGGACAGAGGGGTGTCGACTATCGAGATTTAAACAGAGCAAGTCCCAAAGATGATTTCCCACTACCAAATATACATATACTGATCAACAATTTCGCCAAGCATGAACTCCAATCCTTTGTTCATTACTTCGCGTGTTATCATCAAATTTGGATGGATGAAGAATATGGAGAGAAAATAACTTCATCACGCCATGGGGAGTATGCTGTTACAAAATGATATGGTTTGGTTTAGAGAATGCTTGGGCTACCTACATGAGGGCCATGACAACCATTTTCGATTACATGATACACAAGGAGATATAAGTATATGTGGACGACGTCATCATAAAATCCAAGAAGGCCGCAGATCACATAACAGATTTGAGAAAGTTCTTTGACCGGCTGTGAAGGTATAATCCGAAACTGAATCCCGCAAAATGTACCTTTGGAGTTCCTGCCGGAAAATTTTTAGGGTTCATCGTCAACCTTCGAGGAATTGATTTAGACCCATCAAAGGTCACGGCTATCCAGTACTTGCCACCGCCAAAGAACAAAAAGGACATGATGAGTTTCTTGGGATGTCTTAACTATATCAGCCGCTTCATAGCACCATCAAACTGTAATATGTGAGCCGATTTTGACAAAATCAATAAATACTTTTCCACACCACCTGTACTAGTCCCGCCAGAGCCTGGTAGACCGCTGCTACTCTACCTTTCCGTACTAGATGGGGCTTTAGATTGTGTCTTGGGAATACATGAAGAGACGGGAAGAAAAGAACAAGCCATGTATTATCTGAGTAAGAAGTTCACACCTTACGAAGCGCAGTACTCTCTATTGGAACGCACTGTGCCCTGACATGGATAGCCCAAAATTTAAGGCACTACTTCAGTTCTTATACCACATATCTTATATCAAGGATGGATCCTTTGGAGTACATATTCCAGAAGCCTATGCCTACAGGAAAGCTGGACAAATGGAAAATATTGTTGAATGAATTTGACATCATTTATGTAACTCAGAGGGTAGTCAAGGGATAGGCATTAGCAGATCAACTTGCTGAAAATCCCGTAGGAGAAGAATACGAACCACAAAAAACATATTTTCTTGATGAAGAAGTGTCATTCATAGGATAGGATATTGCTGAAACCTACGTTGGGTGGAGAATGTTCTTCGACATGGCTGCAAATTTCAAGGAAGTCGATATCAGAGCCGTTTTGGTGTCGAAAACCGGTCAACATTATCCGGTGTCCGCAAAACTCAAGTTTCCATGCACCAATAATATGGGAGTATGAAGCCTGTATATTAGGGCTTAATTTTGTTGTCGACATGAATATTCAAGAATTGCTGGTTATTGGTGATTTAGACCTACTGGTAAACCAAATACAAGGAGAATGGGCTACCAAGAACACCAAGATACTACCATATCTGCATCACGTACAAGAAATGATGAAGAGATTCACTAAGATATAGTTCCGGCATGTCCCCAGAATCCAGAATGAGTTC
The DNA here is from genome assembly GCA_005239505.1 of Nicotiana paniculata. Classification (NCBI taxonomy): domain Eukaryota; kingdom Viridiplantae; phylum Streptophyta; class Magnoliopsida; order Solanales; family Solanaceae; genus Nicotiana; species Nicotiana paniculata. Next base: position 43,614 of record ML326325.1, on the reverse strand, counting down.
GCAGATGCTTTGGCCACCTTGTCCTCCATGATACAACACCCGGACAAGAATTTCATCGATCCCATTCCGGTATGAATCCATAATCAGCCGGCTTACTGTGCTCATGTTAAAGAAGAAATAGATGGAAATCCATGGTTCTACGATATCGAGGAATATTTGGCAAAAGGAGAATACCTAGAGCATGCAAACCATACTCAGAAACACACACTTCGGAGATTGTCTAACCATTTCTTCTAGAGCGGAGGAATTCTGTATAGAAGAACTCCAGATCTAGGGCTATTACGGTGTGTCGACGCCAAAGAAGCCTCCAAACTGCTTGAAGAGATACACGCTGGAACCTGCGGCCCACATATGAATGGTTTCGTCCTAGCCAAGAAAATACTTAGAACCAGATAATTTTGGATGACTATGGAAACAGACTGCATCCGATATGTCCAGAAATGTCATTAGTGCGAGATACACGCAGACATGATAAGGGTACCTCCAAATGAACTTAGTGCAACAAGTGCACCTTGGCCTTTTGCCGCCTGGGGAATGGATGTCATTGGACCAATTGAGCTCGCCGCTTCAAACGGGCACATGTTCATTATAGTGGCCATAGAATACTTCACGAAATGGGTTGAAGCTTCATCTTAGAAAGTTGTAACCAAGAAAGTCATCACAAATTTCGTTACGGACCATATTGATTGCTGATTTGGGGTTCCAGAATCCATCATCACTGATAATGTCGCCAATATCAATAGTGACCTAATGAAATCTATGGGCGAGACCTTCAAAATCAAGCATAAAAACTCCACAACATATCAACCCTAAATGAACAGAGTCGTGGAGGCTGCCAACAAGAATATTAAGAAGATACTAAGGAAGATGGTAGAAAATCACAAGCAGTGACACGAGAAGTTACAATTTTTCTTATTGGGATACTGTACCACAATCCGCATGTCAACTGGGGCAACTCCTTACTTATTGGTCTACAGTTCTGAAGCTGTTATTCCTGCCGAGGTAGTGTTGGTCTCGAACTGCACACACAAGTATACGTGGTCGTAGCAAGTAATATAATGTTAAATCGAATGTCGAACCCACAAGGACTTGCTTAAACTACTTATTGAATCACTCTAATTGCTATTTAATCGAGCCAAAACAAAATCAAAGAATATAACTAATTTATTCTATGATTATATGAACTAATTATCAAGTAACGAGAATATTGTTGTGTATTTAATAGAGACAAATATTCCAGGATTGTGATCAATTCACCATTCATATTGCATTCTAATTAACTCTCCTTTTCATATAATTCACTCATTCTTGCTAATTAATCGATAATTTCTCTCGTAGACTTCTCCCGAAGTACTACTCGCCTATTCTCAATAGATTAATGCCTATATTCCTATGAAATTAATCTATTAGAACGCACTAAGATTACGATGTTTAATTAAGCACAGTGACTAGTTATATTCCTATCCTACCCACAAATCATCTCCCCTGAAGGGTTAAGATCGTGCTCTCTTCAATTCTTCTATAATCTATATACGGATTTCCCAAGCATAACATAGATAGTATATAGAACCAAATTGTTGGCCAAACAATTAAGCAATTAAATGCAGAATTGAAGAAACAACCATATATTGAGCGAATTAAAATCAAGGTTGCGTTAATATCGAATAACAATATTCATGGCTAAACCACAACCCAGAACAATGAGTGTTTAACCACTCGTACTAGAATTAAATAATTACATAAGTCTTTGCATCAATGGGAAATACTAGATTAAGATGAACAAAACTGATAATCCTTTGCTACTTTAATGATCTTATGTGTATATTCTCTCCCAAAAATGGCATCCCCCATCAAAGTTGTGTTATTGGGTCTATTTATACGTTTGGGATAAACCCTAAACGTGTAGGAGACTTCTATTCCAACCGGGAAAAACTTAAAAACCTTTAAAACTCAGAGTTGACTTGACCAGACACCCAGGCGTTAAGCCCCAAACGCCCCCTTAATGCCAGGGCAGGCCTGGCATTAGGGCTCTAACGCCAGGGTCACCCTGCCCTTAAGGGCCAAACTCCCCTTTAAGGTCTGGGCATGTCAGGATTTAGGGGCCAAACGCCCGTGTATTACCCGGGTCACTCCTTTTCTACTCTTGAGCGTATTTTTGATGTTTATGCACCCATTTAGCTCGGTTTCCATCTCCAATTCACCTACACATGAAATAGACTCCATTATGCACATATAACGTGTATTTTTATCACAAAAGCACATAAAATGTAAGGTATATAATGCTTAAAACTATGAATTCTAGCCACGCATCAACACCCCACACTTAGACTCTTGCTCGTCCTCGAGCAATATCCTTTAACACGTACACATTTCATTAACAAGGAGTATTTTACTTTTCAATCACACACATTACCCCTTAACTATGATCGATACCGGCAATCAAGTATGAACATACAAAATTTCACATTCTTTCCCTTCTTTAAACATGCCCAAGTATAACAATTCAATCAATCATATCAATCACCTAACTGCAACCACCCAACCTCAAGAGTCGACTTGCAACCACTAAGCCCTCTCAATTACGCACCTACCCAACAAGAAAATTAGAATATTACCAATCGTTCATGAGGTCATGTGCCTTCACCAACAACAAGAAAGTGAATATATCTAGTCCACACATTCAAATATACTTTTGAACATTATTTAAGAACGTCACACAATTGAACAAATTCACTCACTCTCACAAAGAATTCATATGCATCCCCTGGTCGTACCATAAGCTTGCCCGTAGTGTAGATCTCCACTAATTTAAGTTAGCCAAGTCTAGGATCAATTAGGACTTTTAAAATTGTAATGTAGGCTAAGGGACAGGTAGGATATATTTAGGAATAGTGACTAACGCTCCTAAGCACTTTAATATACTACTTTCACAAATCAACACATATTCTTCTCAACTAATTCCCTGCAACAATTCATATTCAACATAGCCTTTTTTCAATTAAACACTTCTATATTCTCAATAGCACAACTAATAAAATTTGGAGGTGTGTATCTTTTTGTACATATTTTTTTTTCTATTATTTGTTTCTTTTTCTTTCCTACACACACTCCATACATGAAGATTCAATGGCTAGTGACTTTTGAATAACATTTTTAGTGCACTAACAAGTCTTTCCATGGCTCCACTCAAAAGTTAATCCCCAATATCTCACCTTACTTCTTTTAGTGACTAAGTGCCTTAGGAGGAAAAGGTACAAAAAATCTCAATTTAAGAAGAAAATAGGGATACGACTTGTAATGTGGGTACCAACGAAAAGGTCAAACGGCTCAAAGGGGCTAGAAATGAAAAATATAATTCTTATGTGACAAGCACATCCATGATCAAGCAAGAAAATGCCTACGTCATCTCCTAGACTAGCATAACCTACAATTTTGCTTCGATTAACACACGGGGTCAGTTCTAGACTACACAGGATAGCATAGAAAATCACTAAACCTCACTCACACATTGCACATGACTCAATCACAATGGTTTTATTCAACTCTCAAGTCAAGCAAGCACACAAAATTAAGAGAATTAAGCAAAACTACACTATGTAGCATACAAGTCAAACAACTGAGCTAAGGCGTCAAAAAATAGGCTATTTATTTTTACTCAGGCATCAGATGTCAAACCAAATATAGAGACATGCACTGTCCCCAGTGCATTATATAGAGACAAAAGCAGTAAAAGAACCAAGGTACAAGAAACTCCCTGGTCATTCAGCGTCGTCATCATCTGACACTCTCCACTCCTCCTCATGCTCATCTTCGTCATCATCTTCCTCATCTGAGCGCATTGGCTCTGCATCGGAATCGTCAAGAGTGTTGATATCCTCATCATCAAGGAGTCTGTATCCCTCACCCGCTCCAATCATCTGCAGCGCATGAGCATTTAGCGGGTACCTGTGATCCAATTCAACTCTCTCATCAACTGATGCTGGCCGACCTCCTATTCGCAACTGCAAACCCATCATCCCATAAAGATGGGCCATGAAGCGGTTATCCCGCTCATTGCGCTCTGCATTGGTCAGGGGGGGCTCTTCCTTCAGTCTTAGGCCAGAGATGTCAATCTCTCGTTGGAATTGATCAATGGTATGGTCAAAGTTGGGCTCAACCACTACATTCTCATTTAGCAGGAACTAAGTTTTGAAATTTAGGAATGGTATTCGATGAATTCTATTGCTCGAATGCAACAACCCCATTTGATAGCGCATCAACTGACCCACATTTACCCTTTGCCCCGTCATGAGGAAGTACAGCACACAAATCCTCTCTCGGCTGATTAAGGTGTCATGGTTGCATGGCAGTATCCGTGCATTAATCACTTTAAGCCACACCTGGGTCTCAGCCTTCATTTTATTCTTTGGAAATCTTTTATGGCGATTTGTGGCTCTATCCCGAATCCAAGAAGCTGTGGAAGCAACCCCACAAAGTGTGTGCCTCACCTCTCTATAGTTGGGCTGGCGGATGAATTTCTCTAGAGGCTTCACCGGAACATTTGGTGCCCCTAGGAAGTCACAAATGGCCTTGGCCGAAAAATCTAACAAGTGCCCACGAATTGGCACCAATCCGTTCTTTTCCTTATGGTCAAACCCTGCATAGAATTCTCGGACTAAGTTGAGCTTGATGTCACCATTGTGTCTGAACACATATCCCAGCCCCAACTCATAGATGCTCCGCCAAATCGCTGGGAATTTTGATCTTAGACTCCCTTCCTTAATGGCCCCTTCGGGGTGAACATGCTTGGGTTTGCAGCGTGCATAGCATTTCCTGGATTGCACTGGTATGCTGTTGAGACCATATTCCTTTTCACCAGTGGGTCGCTGTCTCATAGCAGCGACAGCAGCTATTGCTTCCTCACCAGTCATACTGGAAGTAGCATCCCCCCCTTTTCTTTTCTTTTGAGGGTGTGGGGGTTTTTCTTTGCTTTTAGCTGGGGCCAACGACGTGGCCTTCCCCTTGCCAGTGGATCTTTTGGGTAGCATTATTTTTCCATCACATATGATCAGTAGTTAGTAGGTGTCACAAAGTGTGTACAAAAGCTTTCCAAAGGTTACTAAGACTTCACCTTGGTACGTTAATGAATAATTGACCCAAAAGGATTTCTCGTGAGCCTCTTCACACTTAACATTTCATGCGATTGACTATGCATGATACTAGTGGGATGTTCCCCCGGAGACTCGGGCTCCAAATGGGATATGTATTTTCATTGAGGCATTATATCGAGCACTTGGCATGCACAATACCATGAGAGCTCTTATGGAATTTAGGGACTGCCTCATGTACCCACAACTTGGCGGGGTTCCATAATTCAGCTTAGTTAAACAAATGCAGCCCATTCCTAGAGGGTTTTGGGGATTGGGATGCAAAACATCATACCATATGACCATGAAATTCATAAACCCATAAGGAACCACCATGAATCATGGTTACACCATATATAATTGTAACACCCAAGTCGAATTTACAGAGAATAGGGATAAAATCATACCTCAACGATTGATGAGTGTTAATTTGATGAGGTGAACCCCGAAATTGAACTTGTGCAGACTTGTGTGTGTTGTGGGTGTAGAGTTGATGTGTAGGTGAATTTGTTGTGTTGTAGTATGAGTGTGAGAGAAATTCGTTGTTTGTGTAAGTTGTTTGTGTTCTTGGGAGAAAACTCTTGCTTTAGAGGGAGATTAGAGATGAAAAAAATTAGAAAAAGATACTTACGTGGCGTTAGGCGCGCGTTTTAGTCTTAAACCCCGGACCTCTCTTGCGTTATCCAGGTGTTGGATCCCAAACGGCCAGTCTACGCTGGCGTTAGCCAAGCGTTAGAGCTGAAACGCCCAGCCTACCCTGGCGTTAGCCAAGTGTTAGAGCTGAAACGCCCAGCCTACCCTAACATTAGCCAGGCTTTAGGGCTGAAACGCCAGGTACCCCCTGGCCTTCGTCTCACCTTCCGTCATGCACGAACACTGCTCCTTTCACTTGAGTGCACTCGTAAGCTCGTTAGTACCTATAATTATATGAAATTCTTCATGCTATGTTAAGATTTAACTAAGTATTGGGTTGCCTCCCAATAAGCGCCTTAGTTAATATCGTGGCACGATGATTACAACAAGTCAATAGGTTTGCCTCCTATGAAGTGCCTGATTTAACGTCACAGCACGACGCAGAACCTCGCCTCAGACATGAACGAGCACGACTTTGGTCTTCTCACGATTTATGTTACCACCCCAATAATGTTTGACTCTATGCCCATTCACTAAAAATGTTCTTTCACAATGTATAGCTTGCAATTCAAGTGCACCATATGGAGTGACTCTCACTATTTCAAACGAGCCTGACATCTCGATTTCAGCTTTCCAGGAAATAGTCTAAGCTTAGAATTGAATAATAGTATTTGTTGGCCCGGCTCAAAATGACGCGGATGTATATGTTTTTCATGCCATCTCTTGGTCTTTTCTTTGTAAAGTTTGGCATTTTCGTATGAGTGCAATCTGAACTCATCCAATTTATCCAACTGCAGCATTCTTTTCTCACCCGCGACTTCAAGGTTCATGTTTAACTTCTTGATGGCCCAATATGCCTTGTGTTCAAGCTCTACGGGTAGGTGACATGCCTTCCCATAGACCAGCCTGTACGATGGTTCCCCAATTGGTGTCTTGTATGTTGTTCTATATGCCCATAAAGCGTCATCTAACTTAGCAACCCAATCTTTCCTGTTCACACTCACCATTTTCTCTAGTATTTTCTTTATTTCTCTATTGGATACCTCTTCTTGTCCACTTGTTTGAGGTTGATATGCTGTTGCAACTTGATGACGGACCCCATATTTAGCTAAAAGGTTATTCAACAACCGATTGCAAAAATGGGTTCCTTCATCACTAATCAAGGCTTGTGGAGTACCAAATCTGGGGAATATATTCTTCTTCACAAACGCAGCGACAACCATGGCATCATTCGTTGGCAATGCAATTGCCTCCACCCATTTTGACACGTAGTCAACGGCTAGCAAAATGTATTTAGGTCCCCTGGATGATGGGAATGGACCCATAAAATCTATCCCCCATACATAAAAAATCTCTACCTCCAAGATATTATTCAAAGGCATCTCATGTTTCCTTGTTATCGTTCATGTTCTCTGGCATTGGTCACACTTTATGTGTGGGCATCTTTGAATAGTGTTGGCCAAAAGAACCTAGATTGTAGCACTTTTGCTGCCATTCGATCGCCACCATGATGACCTCCATATGGTAATTCATGACAATCATAAAACACCCGTTCCACTTTTACATCAGGAACGTATTTCCTCATTAACTGATCACCACATTCTTTGTACATGTAGGGCTCATCCCAATAGTAAAATTTCACATCGCATAAGAACCTTTTCCTTGCTTCAGATTTTATTTCCGGGGGAAGTACCCCACACACCATTTGTTGCAAGGCCACCCCCTTCATTCCCCAGCAATGGCACCAAAAACTTGTTGGTCCCGAACCGCACACGCAAGTATACATGGTCATAGGAAGTAATATAATGTTAAATCGAATATCGAACCCACAAAGACTTGCTTATACTACTTATTGAATTACTTTANAATAGAGACAAATATTCCAGGGTTGTGATCAATTCACCATTCATATTGCATTCTAATTAACTCTCCCTTTCATATAATTCACTCATGGTTGCTAATTAATCGATAATTGCTCTCGTAGCCTTCTCCCGAAGTACTACTCGCCTATTCTCAATAGATTAACACCTATATTCCTATGAAATTAATCTATCAGAACGCACTAAGATTACAATGTTTAATTAATCACGGTGACTAGGTATATTCCTATCCTACCCACAAATACGCTCCTCTGAAGGGTTAAGATCGCGCTCTCTTCAATTCTTCTCTAATCTATATACGACTTTCCTAAGCATAACAGAGATAGTATGTAGAACCGAATTGCTGGCCAAACAATTAAGCAATTTAACGCAGGATTGAAGAAACAACCATATATTGAGCGAATTAAAATCAAGGTTGCGTTAATATCGAATAACAATATTCATGGCTAAACCACAACCCCAGAACAATGGGTGTTTAGCCACTCATACTAGAATTAAACAATTGCATAAGTCTTTGCATCAATGAAAAATACTAGATTAAGATGAAGAAAACTGATAATCCTTTGCTACTTCAATGATCTTGTGTGTATATTTTCTCCCAAAAACGGCATCCCCCATCAAAGTTGTGTTATTGGGTCTATTTATACGTTTGGGATAAACCCTAAACGTGTAGGAGACTTCTATTCCAACCGAAAAACACCTAAAAACCCTTAAAACTCGGAATTGACTGGACCAGGCACCCAGGCGTTAAGCCCCAAACGCCCCCTTAACGCCAGGGCAGGCCTGGCGTTAGGGGTCTAACGCCTGGCTAACGCCAGGGTCACCCTGTCCTTAAGGGCCAAACGCCTCCTTAACGCCTGGGCATGTCCGGCTTTAGGGGCCAAACACCCGGGTATTACCCGGGTCACACCTTTTCGACTCTTGAGCGTATTTTTTATGTTTATGCACCCATTTAGCTCGGCTTCCATCTCCAATTCACCTACACATGAAATAGACTCCATTATGTACATATAATGTGTATTTTTATCACAAAAGCACATAAAATGTAAGGTATATAATGCTTAAAACTATGAATTCTAGCCACGCATCAGGAAGAAATTCCTTCCTTGAAATTATACAAGAAGTTGAACTCAGTGATGCATAATGGATAAGAAGTAGCTATGAGCAATTCACTCTCATTGACGGAAAAAGAATGAATGCAATGTATCATGGTAAGATTTATCATAATAGAATGTCCAGAGCTTTCAACAAAAAGGTCAAACCTAGATAGTTCACACCAAGGCAGTTGGTGTTGTAACGAATCTTTCCACACCAGGATGAAGCCAAAGGAAAATTCTCACCCAACTAGCAAGGACCCTATGTGGTTCACAGGATACTAACGGGAGGAGCACTCATACTCGTAGAAATGGATGGAGAAATTTGGTCAAATCCTATCAACTCAGATGCAGTAAAGAGATATTATGTTTAAATTGTTTACATTTTCTTCATATGATGCAATTGAACTACGCCCGACCTGATTCTCGTTTAAGAGGGGATACATAGGCAGCCCTGCGGGTTCGGTCACAATTCAATAATTTTATTCCTCTCCCCCATAATCAGAAGTTGGGGCAGAATTTTGAGGAGGACCCTCAAAATTCCGAAGAACGTTCAGCCAACAGCACCGCGTGCGAAACAACAAGAAATTCGTCTAGATAACCGGGGAAAATTTTTGAGGAGGACCCTCTAAATTCTATGGCAAGAAGGTTGCAATGTCTCTTATAGTGTCACAGTTATCGGTTTATCTAATTGATTATTTTTAAATGCATATTACTATGTTTTAAATAACTATGCATGCATATTTTTCGAAAACTTTATTTTTTTGGCTAGATGCTACCCATGGAAACTCGAACATAATTTTGATGCGGAGCGGAGAAAAGCAAGCAGACAAAGGCACAAACCAACCTCCCCTGCAAAACTCATGATTTTTATTTGAATGCAGGAAAGAGAAATAGCCGCCAGTACGTGCGCACCTTAGAATCATTGTATTCACAACAACAAAGCTACCAAACTCATCTCCAGCTAAGAAATACTCTTCGATCACTTATTATCTATTCATTGCATGAGACTAAGAATATTCTCAAATATTTGCATGAGGCTAAGCCCTACCTCCTTAATTTCATAAGTCTAAGAACTGCCTTCCTATTGCATGAGGCTAAGCCCTGCCTCCTTAATTGCATAAGGCTAAGCTCTACCTTCCTATTACATGAGACTAGGCATTGTCTCAAATCTTTGCATGAGGCTAGGACCTACCTCCTTAATTGCATAAGGCTAAGATATGCCTTCCCATTGCATGAGACTAAGCATTGACTCAAATCTTTGCATGAGGCTAAGCCCTGCCTCCTTAATTGCATAAGGCTAAGCACTGCCTCCCCATTGCATGAGACTAAGCACTGTCTCAATCTTTGCATGAGGCTAAGCCCTGGCTCCTTAATTGCACAAGGCTAAGCTCTGCCATCCCATTGCATGAGACTAAGCATTGTCTCAAATATTTGCATGAGGCTAAGCCCTGGCTCCTTAATTGCACAAGGCTAAGCTCTGCCATCCCATTGCATGAGACTAAGCATTGTCTCAAATATTTGCATGAGGCTAAGTCCTGCCTCCTTAATTGCATAAGGCTAAGCTCTGCCTTCACATTGCATGAGACTAAGCCTTGTCTCAAATCTTTGCATGAGGCTAAGCCCTGCCTCCTTAATTGCATAAGGCTAAGCACTTCCTTCTTATTGCATGAGGCTAAGCCCTGCCTCCTTAATTGCAAAAAGGCTAAGCTCTACCTTCCTATTGCATGAGACTAGGCATTGTCTCAAATCCTTGCATGAGGTTAAGAGCTGCCTCCTTAATTGCATAAGGCTAAGCTCTGCCTTCCCATTGCATGAGACTAAGCATTGACTCAAATATTTGCATGAGGCTAAGCCATGCCTCCTTAATTGCATAAGGCTAAGCACTGCCTCCCCATTGCATGAGACTAAGCACTGTCTCAATCTTTGCATGAGGCTAAGCCCTGCCTCCTTAATTGCATAAGGCTAAGCTCTGCCATCCCATTGCATGAGACTAAGCATTGTCTCAAATATTTGCATGAGGCTAAGCCCTGCCTTCTTAATTGCATAAGGCTAAGCTCTGCCTTCACATTGCATGAGACTAAGCCTTGTCTCAAATATTTGCATGAGGCTAAGCCTTGCCTCCTTAATTGCATAAGGCTAAGCACTGCCTTCCCATTGCATGACACTAAGCATTATATCCAACTTTGCATGAGGATAAACCCTGCCTCCTCAACTGCATAAGGCTAAGCTCTGCCTTCCCTACATGAAACTAAGCATTGTCTCCAATCTTGGACGATACTAAGCATTGTCTCTTCTTGCATAACCACAAATGTTGCTATTCCCAAACCTTGCATTATTCTCTTCTCTCGGGGCTAAGCTCTGCCTCCGATTTTACACAAGACTAAGCTCATTCTTGTTATATCTCAAGTATCATGTCTCTGCATCTCATGGGCTGATACATAGAAAATTTGTCTGAAGGCGTCATAGTCCGAAGGGATCATCCTCATAGCCAGGAGTCACCATGCCATGGCCCGAGGATCTATTAATACTACCCATCATTATTCAATGGAATAATGGTTCATAGGCATCATCCTCATGGCCCGGGAACATCATTACATCGCCTGTGAATCCCCTATCTCACAATTCATGGCCCAGGACGTCATGGTCTAAGGACATCATCCTCACCATCCAAAGACAATCTCTATGGTCCAGAGGGAATTTGCATCATGTTTAAATTTATGCGATAATATATATATGAGCCCATCGTATTTTGAATTTGCAGGTGATCTAGGAAGTAACCGTTCTCCGAACTGGAGCAATCATCCCTCTAGTTTCCATTCAACGTTCATACCCTTCCATTATTTCAAAACGTAACCGAGCACCGTCTGTTACCCATGCCCATCTGATTACCGTTCAAATATCCGTAACCATTCTCAGATACATCCATTCCCAATCATGATTGGTCTTATCCAGAATATTTTGTCTGTTCTTATAACAACTCCATCAGTTTAGTCCACCGTTGGATAAAAAACTACACATGGTCTGATTCCCTTAAAACCAGGGATATGTAGGAAGCTCAGATCAGTGTGCGGCCTATATTTTCAAAACACCCCATTCGGTCAAAGGCAATCATCATTTCTTTACCCGACAACTCTTTCATCCTTCCCAGGTAAAGAAGAGTCGTATATATATACACACTTTTAAAATAGTGCATATGCATCATCATTTTATTTACAAGCATATACACGTAATTTTCATAAATTTTCATAAATTTTAAAGGCTTTAAGTTAATTTATCTCTGCATTTTATTATATAGATATCAATTAATTACCATACAAATTATTTATATGATGATTTTATCATCTAAACTTATCATTTACATCCATATTAGGTTTTAAATATTTTTAGTGCATTTCTTATAATTACATTTGCATTTTTCAACGCTAAATTGCACATTTTGCAATAATAGCCCATATGTACATGTAATTACATTATTTATATGAAAAATAGATTTTCCTATTTTTATAATTTCAAATAATTTTTTTAATCATTTTCATGCACAAATAATATTTTTTATTTATGTATTATTTCTATAAATTATTTATTTATTAAAATTGGGTATTTAAAATCTGGCCATAATTCTACAATTAATTTCGGACCTAAACTACCCAACTATCCCAGGCCCAAGACCCTAGCCCAGTACCCTTACCCCTTCAATTAAACCCAACCCAGCCCCGCTCAAATCCCAGTCGTTGATAGAAATGATCAACGGCTCATAAATATCCCCCCACTTTCCTTATATCCCCATATCGCAAACCCTAACCCCATTTCCCCTAATTCGCCGCCTCTCTACTCCCCTCCTCTTAAGGATCCTAGCTCGCCGCCTCTCTAAAATCCTCCCTCAATCCCATTCCTAATGGGATTTTCTTCCCATTTACCTACCATTTCAACATATTTTCTTTATTTGTTATTTCTTTACGATATTACTTAGTATTTTCCTAAACATGGCATGTACCCCACTTTGATTATGTCCTAATCAATCTTCATCTCTTTAATCTAGAAAACATTAAGTCCACACACGTTAGTTTGTGCCTTGTGAGCCGATTTTTTTGTATCTTGTTGATTCGTACTTAACCCTAAGGTTAGGGTTTACACATTCTCTTTTTATTCGAACAAAAACTGGTTCAAGCTTTGATTTTGAGTACTATATTGTCTATATTCGCCTTATTATGTGAGAATCTGCCTATTTCTGTCGATTTCTTTTACTTGCCCTAAATTAGGGTTTCAGAACCTTTTTAATCTAACCAAATCTAGTTTGATTCTGTGTTCTCTTTTGAATAATTTCCTTTCTATGTTCATTTATGCAATATGTAATTCTGTGCCTTTATTTTCTGCCGATTTTGTGTATTTTTACCTAAAACTAGGGTTTCAAAATTTTCTTCCTTAGTGATTTAAGTGCTTGCCTTTTTAGTGTTTGAATTAATTATTTCCATGTTTATGTGTTCAGTTCTTACACTATTTAAACCCCTCCCCACTCCCCTTTGGTAAGGGGGAAGTTCGAAAAATTCCTTAAGAACACTACATAAACTAAGTCTTTTTTGAATAAAAAGTTGTTATGTATTCTGGTTTTTGGCCGGCTAAAAGCCAAGGCCAGAAATTGTTAAGTTTCTGCGTTGTTTGGTGATATTCACAATATTGTTGGATTTCCTTCTTCCTTACTTCATCTTAATTGGTGAGTTATTAGACCTTTGTCGTTTCATTCTGATTTTTGTTAATGTGTTACTTCAATTAGACTATGTTATGCTATTACATTTTGTAGTTTGAGACATGCTTAAATCTACTTTGAGTCTGTTAATTTGATCCTGCTTAACCCATATGTCACTAATAATAATCTCTTGAAGTTTAAGTTTGTTATTTGAACATGTTCTCATATCTCCTTCTATAGAATAGTTAACTATGTATAGATGTACGCATTAATAGAATTACAAGTCTGTTTATCCATCTACTACAATGTGACCTATTTGATATTGTTTTCATCATATTTTGACACCTATAATAATTTCCCTAATTAGTCTAATTGGTTCTTACTTTGACACTAGTTCCTACACTTAATTAGCCTAATTTGGATCCTCTGTTATCATTATAATCAATCTTATGACTTGTTTTGTTAGCATGTGTAACGATCCGACCGGTCGTTTTGAGCTCTAGCGCTTCGTTCAGCGGTTTGAGGCCGTGAGCAGCTTGATTTAAGATATTATGACCCGTAGGCGTGGTCGCAATTGAATTTTGGAAAGTCTAGAGTTGATTTAGAAAGAAAATTCTCATTTCAGAAGCCTTAAGTTGGAATAATCAACTAAGATTGGAATTATGAGTAACCGACCTCTGAATCAAGATTTGAAGGTTCCTGCAGGTTCGTATGATAATTCCGGACCTGGGAGTATGTTCGGATCAGGGTTTGGATAACCCGCGACCGTTTCGGTGCATATTGTGGAAGTCAGCATTTTGTAGAATTTCATAAATTTGGGCTTGAAGGCATTTCAGTGTTGTTGATGTCCGTTTGGGATTCCGAGTCTGGGAATATCTTTGTATGGTGATTCTGGAGTTGGGAGTGTGATCGTAAGTGAATTCGGATGTCCGGAGGTCATTTTGAAGCCATTTTGGCTAAAGATAGGAATTTGAAGGTTTTTCAGAAATCCTACCGGAGGTGGAAGTTTTGATATCAAGGTCGGAATGCAATTCCGGAAGTTGGAGCAGGTCCGTAATGTTGAATATAACTTTGCGCAAATTTTGAGTTCAATCGAACGTGATTTGAGAGGTTTCGGCATCGGATGTAGAAGTTGGAAATTTCTAAGTTCATAAAGTTGGGATTTGGGTGCGATTCGTGGTTTCGCTGTTGTTTGATTTGATTTGAGGCCTCGAGAAAGTCCGCATTATGTTTTGGAATAGGTTGGTATGATTGGACGGGGTCCCGGGGGCCTCGGGCTGATTCCGGGTGGTTAACGGATCAAGTTTGGGAGGTTGAAGAAGGCTAAGGTTGCTGTCATCTGGTGTGATCCGCACCTGCAAGGATTTGGCCGCAGGTGCGGAGCCGAAGGTGCGGTTAAGGGCACCGCAGGTGTGATATTTGGATGGGGCCAAGGAGGCCGCAAGTGCGGGAGATTTGGGCGCACCTGCGGAAGCGCATGTGCGGAAATCGGCCTGGGCAGTATGTTTTAAAACAAGGATTTGGTTCATTTTTCTTCATTTATTCTTGGTCTTAGGCGATTTTGGGAGGCTTCAAAGAGAGGATTGCTTCATTCAATGTCAAGGTAAGTAACTCCTTCATTCCTCTAAGTTAAATACAAGATTATATGCATGGATTAGGCATAGAAACTGGTAGGAATTTCGGATATTCTTGAAGAAACCTAGAAAATGGAAATTTGGATTTTTATCACGAATTGAACATGAATATTTGAGTTAGTAAGGCTATGGGTAGAATATATCTTGGGAAATATCGGATTCCGGGCATGTGGGCCCGAGGGAATTTTTGTCATTTCACTAAGCATGATTGGGAAATTATATAATTTGGAATTTGTTGCAATATTAGAGTGTATTTTCATTTGGTTGTCGTTGTTTGGATATTTTTGAGGCGTTGCGCGTCCGTTTGGATTCATCGGAAGGGCTTGGAGGCCGGTTATGGAATCTCGGAGCGAGGTAAGTCTCCTTTCTAACTTTGTGAGGGGGAAATTGTCCCCTAGGTGAATTAATTAAGTACATGCTATTATCTTCGAGGGATACGTACGCACGAGGTGATCGGAGTCCGTGCGTAGCTACTATTATGCCATGTCTGGGTAGTCTAGGACCCACTAGCATGCCTTATGTGTTATACCTATGATCCTACCTATAATATTAAACTGCTAATATAATCGACATGGTAATTGAATATCTAAAGAAGAATAGAGTTCATTTTCTTAATCATTTAGAAAGAAAATTGATTCCTCTCTGGATAATTGTATACCTTGTAGGGTTGTATTATGGAATATCATTAAAATTGGCAAATGAGTTTAAAACAACGATTTAAAATCTATATTTCATGTTCCCATAAGAAGAACTTTACCACTTTCCTGAGAAAAATTATTTTCTTGATTAAAATGGCTTATTATGTGAATATGTGTACAAATGAGCACCTGAGTCGCAGGTATGATTCGCGAGCAGGCTAGCTTTGTTATTTTTATGTTGACTGCGTCGCATGATCGATTCGCAAGCGGGGAAAAATAGATGCATCTATGGTTCGAGTCGTTCGACCCTTCGGCAGTGCATAATTTATTATTGTTGGTCCGCGCCGTTCGACCCTCAGTATTGCTTTCGCATGATATTTACTGCATAGTTAACTATAATTTTGCCTGATTACTCGCCTGAAATATTAAGTTGTCAATTGATATGATAGAGATTTAAAGTTATTAAAAAGATTTTGGAAGAAGTTGTTCCTTCCCATCGATTAACTGTTATTTGATTAAATCACCTATGTTGATTAATTGTTATTAATATGACGAAGATATAAAGTGTGAAACGTGAACGAAGTTGTAAATATTTATTCCTGATTTTAATAAATTGCCTATGATAATCATGATTAGTGTCACACTTAAACATTCTAAATTGACCTTTAGTAAGGGTCTAATTTGACCTCTCGTCACTACCTCTCTGAGGTTAGGGGGGCGACTTACTGACTACACGTTGTTTTTGTAGTCATGCTACACTTGCTGTGTATTTTATTGCAGAGGTACTTTCATAGCAATGTGGAGGATTTCGGAGACTTAGGTGAGCTGCATCATCCGGAGGCGATCCACAGCTGACAGAGTCTCCCTCGTGCTGTATTTATTTTTATTTTAAATTTTCTTGTCAGATTTTTATTTCAGACAAGGCCTTGAGATGATTGTATAAATTCTTAGAAATATCTCATGTACTTATGACACTGGGTTCTGGGATTTTTTGGAATATAGCTAAAGTGTAGTATTCAAACCATTGTTTTTAATTAACAGATTTTTATTTGGTTAATATGTAATAAAGCGAAAGAAAATGTTTTTCCTAAATGTTAAAACCAGAAATTTATTTCAATTAATTAATGATTTGGCTTGCCTGACGTTGATGTCCGGCGCCATTATGACTTAGGGATTTTGGGTCGTGACAATATGGTATCAGAGCGCTAGGTTCCCTTAGGTCTCGCGAGTCATGAGCAAGTCTAGTAGAGTCTTACGAATCGGTACAGAGACGTCTGTACTTATCTTCGAGAGGCTACAGGGCTGTTAGGAGTACTTCCCTTCTTCATTCATCATCGTGCAATTCGATTCCCTTAAGGCGTATGCCTAAGTTTATTCCTACTCAATCTTACACGTCGCGAAGCGCTTGCTATGAATCCGGAATTTGAGAAGTTGAAATGGTGCTATGGATGTAATTTGGAGATGTTTCCATGTATGATTGGTTGGGGCTGTTGTTATGGCCCTGCAAGAGAATAATATGTTGTTTCAGCTCAGTAGTTGTATTTTTTGGGAGCCTTAAGGCTATGCTCAGGTAGTGATGATGCTTGCGATTGGTTATCGTGCGATGTCGATATGATGATAGAATGTTTGCCCGTGTGTTGCGGGTGATGAATGGTTTGAAGGGAGGTCTTCTCAGAGGGTGATTTCGAGATTTCGGTATTTTAGTTCCGGCGAAGGAAAGGCATTTGGATTATGAAAGGTCCGATTGGGGTTGATAAAGTAGTAAGACTTGGTGTCTTCGAGTGAGGTGGGATATGCACCTGTGATGTGAAGTCATCGTCATTGATCGAATGGAATGTGTTAAGTTTGTAGGTGCTATGGTTTCTTTTGCTGCGTGAGGTCAGAGTATTGAGAAGAAGTATTGAAGAATGCGGTTGGCAGAGATCGTGAGGTGCCGTGGTTCAGTACTGGATAAGTGTTGATAATGAAGGCAGCTAGAGAAAGATGATCTCCAGAAAGCTTGAAGTCGTAGTGATCTGTTGGTTTGAGAGCTACAGAGAATGATCCTGGAGTGATGCTAGGCGGTGGTTCCATATCTAGGAGGCCAGGTGTAAGAAGCGGAAGTCGAGCAGTTGCAGAATTGAGGAGCGGCAGCATAGCTTGAAATTTGAAGATATTGTCATGCATTTAATGGATGTCCATGAGGAGCGGACGGACTAGTAAAGTTGGTAAATGAATGAGGGCGTCAGATGGGGTATTGAAGTTGCAGAGAGCGTGCATTTCAGCGTCGTTGGAAGGTGTCCGCATGTGATTTCCACAAGTGGGTTATCTTCTGTGAATAGGTTAGCAATGTCGGGGTTGGCAGGTCTCAGTGAGGGGTTCTAGTGGCATTTCAGAAGGAGGCGGAATGTGTGAATGATTCTAGAGAATTTGAGTATTTAGGGAGTACTAGAAAGGGAATTTGGAAGAATTGGACGGATTGGTTGAGCAAGACCGTGTTATAAAAGAAGAAAGGATATCGGCAGGGTCTAGAGTGGTGCAAGGAGTAGCTTCGGGCTAAGTAGCGGAGTCCCACCATCTGCAGTTGGGTTGTAGGGTTGTCTTCTCATAGGGTCGCGGATTGTCGGAGTGTTGGCAAGTTATTTTAGCTAAGGGAAAGGATTAAAATGGCGATTGTGCATGGAATTTGAGGAATGTATGAAAGAGTCAGCCCTGTCGGATAAGAATTAGGCTTTGGAAGATTCAGAATTTTGCTTAAGGCATAGGTGAGTTGTCAGGGATACTGACTCAGTCACTTGATGGATTGAAGATTTGGACTGAGTATAAAGGAGTGCTATATTGTTTATTTGAGAAGTTATGCCTGAAAGGCGTTTAGTTTATTTGGTTGTGGATTGTGGGGTGTTTGTCACCGCTATGATGGTTGTTCTTGCGTATTATGGGAGAAAGTGGGTTAATATGGACCCAGGTAAAAGCTATTAGCTTAGTTGGTGCGAGCAAGGTAGACTCGATGTTTGTGAATGGATTTAAATATGCTTATGGGCTCCATATGAGCCAGACATATTCATTTCAGTAGAGCTCTTTCCATGGAAAGGTATTAGAACAGCGGATGGTGTTCCGTCTTCGTCAAATTCATGTGTTAATATGATTGTGCCGTGTGAGTTGTGAAACGGCTTGATAATCTCCTATGTGTTAAGGTCCCGCGTAATGGGGATGTTACGTGAGCAGGATAGCTCTTGAGATCCAGAGTGTGTGTGTGTATATATATATATCGCACCTCAGTTGTGCTTACATTTTGTAGCATACGGCTTTATCAGTCTCCCCAGGATGGTGTTATGCACTTAGCATGCTTATGATCGATATTTTGTAATAGTGAGCAAACCAGCTCCGTATACATATCTTCTTATGTAAATTTTATGTGTGGATCGGGTGGCACGTCGCCACGGGTATGTTATTTGGATCGGGTTGAACGCTGAAACATTGTGATGATGAGAAGGGTTAATATATATTTATTTTTCTTATGGTTTACTTCTTAATTTCTGAGAAAAGTTCATATTAGTTGCGTGAGTTGAATAGTCCCTTCCTGGGTCATTTCTTATTTATCATGTTTGAGTTATGGCCTATTGGCAATTTGGTATCATGTGAGGTTGTTGGTCATACTAGGGTGATTTGTTGTCTGAGCAGTTCATGCTGGGTGAGACGGGATTATCGGATGAGGG
Source organism: Nicotiana paniculata (assembly GCA_005239505.1). Classification (NCBI taxonomy): domain Eukaryota; kingdom Viridiplantae; phylum Streptophyta; class Magnoliopsida; order Solanales; family Solanaceae; genus Nicotiana; species Nicotiana paniculata. The sequence goes on along the minus strand of ML326325.1, from coordinate 24,227 downwards.
ATCAATGCGATAAGGTTATGTGAAGTGTATATTAAAGAACAAATGCCATTATTCAGGGTCATAATGAAGTGATGATTCCAGTCAAGATGAGGTATTCAAGGATTGGTTAACTCTGCAGTTGGGTATGAACTTCTGCACATTTCCTCTGTTGTGGTGGTATCGTCGGCATTATAGAAGGATGTATGTATATATATCATGAGGTGCATAAGGAGCATCAGATTCGTGGAATTTTGGCTATTAAGGTTCATGGAACATCATTGTGGTTAGATGATGAATCTTGCGGTGCATGGCGCTAATTCAGCAAAGGTATGCAGTCATGTTCTGGTATGTTGTGTGGTAGTCGATACAGTGTTTATATATTGGAACTAGGCCTGGCAGAGAAAATTTCAAGTATTGGAACTAGGTTCAGAGCTTATTATATGGATAAAAGAAGAAATCTTCAGATTTGATCAAGCTAATGTACTCAACTGGGTTGTGGTAGCACGGGCAGGTGCTCGAGGTGTTAAACAGTGATTTCAGGTAACTCCAGATCAGTTCTTAGCACGTTCGAGGACGAACATCGATTAAGTGGGGGAGAATTTAATGACCCGACCGGTCGTTTTGAGCTCTAGCGCGTCGTTCAGCGATTTGAGGCCGTGAGCAGCTTCGTTTCAGGTATTATGACCCGTGGGCATGGTTGGAATTGAATTTCGGAAATTTTAGAGTTGATTTGGAAAGAAAATTCTCATTTCAGAAGCCTTAAGTTGGAAGAATCAACTGAGATTGGATTTTTTAGTAAACGACCTCCGAATCAGGGTTTGAAGGTTCCTGCAAGTTCGTACGATGATTTCGGACTTGGGCGTATGTTCGGATCAGGGTTTGGATATCCCGGGAGAGTTTCAGTGCATATTGTGGAAGTTAACATTTTTGAAGAATTTCATAAATTTGGGCTTGAAGTGAATTTCAGTGTTGTTGATTTCTGTTTAGGATTCCGATTCTGGGAATATCTTTGTATGGTGATTCTGGAGTTGGGAGCGCGATCGGAAGTGAATTCGGATGTCTGTAGGTCATTTTGAAGCCATTTGGCTAAAGATAGGAATTTGAAGGTTTTTGAGAAATCCTACCGGAAGTGAAAGTTTTGATATCAAGGTCGGAATTTGATTTTGAAAGTTGGAGAAGGTCTGTAATGTTGAGTATGACTTGTGCGCAAATTTTGAGGTCAATCGGACGTGATTTGATAGGTTTCGGCATCGGATATAGAAGTTGGAAATTTCTAAGTTCATAAAGTTGGGATTTGGGTGCGATTCGTGGTTTCGATATTTTTTTATGTGATTTGAGGCCTCGAGCGAGTCCTCATTATTTTTTGGAACAGATTGGTATGATTGGACGGGGTCCTGGGGGCCTCGGGTAGATTCCGGGTGGTTAACGGATCAAGTTTGGGAGGTTGAAAAAGGCTGAGGTTGCGGTCATCTAGTGTGATCCGCACCTGCGAGAATTTGACCGTAGGTGTGGCTAAGGGCACCGCAGGTGCGATATTTGGCTGGGGCGAAGGAGCTCGCAGGTGCGGGAGATTTGGGCGCGCCTGCGGAAGCGCAGGTGCGGTAAGTGGACCGTAGGTGCGGAAATCGGCCTGGGCAGAATGTTTTAAAACAAGGATTTGGTTCATTTTTCTTCATTTCTTCTGGGCTTGGGCGATTTTGGGAGGCTTCAAAGAGAGGATTCCTTCATGCAATGTCAAGGTAAGTAACTCCTTCATGCCTCTAAGTTAAATACAATATTATATGCATGGATTAGGCAGAGAAATTGATAGGAATTTGGGAAATTATTGAAGAAACCTAGAAAATGGAAATTTTGATTTTTTGCCACAAATTGAGCATGAATATTTGAGTAAATTGTATATTTGAGTTAGTAAGGCTATGGGTAGAATTTATCTTCGAGAAATTTCGGATTCCGGGCAGGTGGGCTTGAGGGCATTTTTTGTCATTTCACTAAGCGGGATTGGAAAATTATATAATTTGGAATTTGTTGCAATATTAGAGTGTATTTTCATTGGGTTGTCGTTGTTTGGATAGTTTTGGGACGTTGTGCGTCCGTTTGGAGTCATCGGAAGGGCTTGAGTCCGGTTATGGAATCTCGGAGCGAGGTAAGTCTCCTTTCTAACTTTTTGAGGGGGAAATTGTCCCCTAGGTGAATTAATTAAGTACATGCTATTATCTTCAGGGGCTACGTACGCACGAGGTGATGGGAGTCCGTGTGTAGATACTACTATGTCATGTCCGAGTAGTCTAGGACCCACTAGCATGCCTTATGTGTTATACCTGTGATCCTGCCTGTAAAATTAAACTGCTAATATAATCGGAATCGTAATTGAATATCTAAAGAAGAATAGAGTTCATTTTCTTAATCATTTAGAAAGAGAATTGATTCCTCTGTGGATAATTGTATACCTGGTAGGGTTGTATTATGGAATATCATTAAACTTGGAAAATGAGTTTCAAAACAAAGATAAAAGCTATATTTCATGTTCCCATAAGAAGAATTTCACCACTTTCTTGAGAAAAACTGCTTTCTTGATAAAAATACGAACTTATTATGTGAATATGTATACATATGAGCACCTGAGTCACAAGTATGATTCGCGAGCAGGCTATCCTTATTATTTTTATGTTCACCGCGTTGCATGATCAATTCGCGAGCGGGGAAAAATAGATGCATCTATGGTTCGAGCCGTTCAACCCTTCAGCAGTGCACAGTTTATTATTGGTTGTCCGCGCCACTCGACCCTCGGCATTGCTTGCGCATGATATTTACTGCGGAGTTGCTATGATTTTTCCTGATTACTGGCCTGAAATATTAAGTTGTCAATTTAAATGACAGAGATTTAAAGTTATTAAAAAGATTTTTGAAGAAGTTGTTCCTTTCCGTCGATTAATTGTTATTTGATTAAATCACCCATGTTGATTAATTTTTATTAATATGACGAAGATATAAAGTGTTAAACGTGAACGAAGTTGAAAATATTTATTCCTAATTTATTAAATTGCCTATGATAATCATGCTTAGTGTCACACTTAAATATTCTAAATTGACCTTTAGTAAGTGTCTAATTTGACCTCTCCTCACTACCTCTCTGACGTTAGGCGGGCGACTTACTGAGTACACATTGTTTTGTACTCATGCTACACTTGCTGTGCATTTTGGTGCACGGGGTACTTTCATAGCATTTTGGAGGATTTCGGAGACTTAGGCGAGCTGCATCATCTGGAGGAGATCCGCAACTGACAGAGTCTCCCTCGTACTATTTTATTTTTATTTTAAATTTCCTTGTCAAATTTGTATTTCGGACAAGGTCTTGTGATGATTGTATAAATTCTTAGAAATAACTCATGTACTTGTGACACCGGGTTCTGGGATGTGTTGGAATATATATTCGCTAAAGTGTAGTATTCAAACCATTATTTTTAATTAACAGATTTTTATTTGGTTAATATGTAATAAAGCGAAAGAAATTTTTTTTCATAAATGTTAAAATCAGAAATTTACTTCAATTAATTAATGATTTGGCTTGCCTGACATTGATGTCCGGTGCCATCATGACCTTAGGGATTTTGGGCCTTGATAACATGTGATTGAGTTTATTTCCTGAAACTTGACTAAGTCTGCCTAAGTTCAAGCATGTATGTTCCTTATTTGTATATGTGATTATGTCCTTCAGTGGATCTCCTAATCCCATTCTACTCCCCTGGTCCTTCTGAATTCCTATTCTTTGCCGGTTGAAATCCAAGGTAACTTAGGTTCCATCCTTTGACCTCCCTAGTGTGAGCACTACTCAGGGTTCATGGGAGACCCTTATGAACTCTGACACACTAGAACTTGGTCCCTAGTGTTTCCCTGAATTGTTTCTGATCAACTTCCCTAGTGTGGGCAGTGCCCTGGGTTCTTGAAGCCATTGGGAACTCTGACACACTAGGGTCCTGGGTTCTGTATGCTCAGCCTTGATTTGAAGGCTTGTCCTGTCTAGGTGTATTTGGGCCTGCTGTGGGCTCCCTATAGTGATATCTATTATGCAATTTACTACAGTCAATTCCGGTCTGTAATAATTATTTGTAATTAAAATTCTGGGTTGTTAGTGAAATTGGGAAGGGGTTCTTATTTTACATTTGCAATAAAGTTGGGTAGAAATCCTGCCTATAGGTTTAATACTATGTCGCTAAATGTTGTATGTTAGAAATCATGCCTATAGGTACCTTATTATGTTCAGTCATCACATGCCAGCAGCCATGCCCATAGGTTCAATGCTTGGTTCAACGATGTTCTATTTTTTCTTGTTAGAGACCATGCCTATATGAAATGGTATGATTCAATATATGTGCAAAATCCTATTTTATACTGTTCTGTTCACGATTTATAGAAATCATGTCTATAGGATCTAAAATTGGATTAATCGTAGAAGGCATGCCTATTGGTTTGAATCAGTTTAATCGTCATTTTGCCTGTTGGCTCAGCAGCTTTTCTTTTAACTGTGTTGTTACCCTCACTAGAAAGCATGCCTATAGGATTTAAACAAGTAATTCTGGATATGTTTATGTGATTGCCACTGTTTATTATCGTATAAAATGCCTAGATATCATGCTAGTAAGCTTAATCTCATTATGCTAAAAGCAGTATGCAAACTTATGTAGGTTTTGGCAATCACACTAAGAAACTAACTTTGTGAATGACTGTCTGTTCATTCGTTCAATATCACATAGATATCTTGCCTATAGGATTCTACTTTAATTAATTAAAATCTGTCAAAATGTTAGCCAATTTGGCGTGCATTTGATGTCTAAATGCGAAGGCTAACTTGAGCCCATACTTGCTTCTATTTGAAAGTCCTAAACTTTTTTTTAATAAGTCGCTTAGTATATTCTTTTTTGAGCAGCCTAAGTTAAGGTCTAGAACCACCCTGAAATAGAGGTCCAAATGCCTCCTGGACCATAGTCCTAGGACGGGTAGTGCACGCATAGCGTACGACGTAGAATTGACTAGAGCGCTTTAGGTAAAAAACTTAAAGATAGTAATCGGTTAGCAGGAGATTTTAGTTTTTTCCCGCTGAATAATATGAGGAACACCCCGTCTTGAGGGAGTTACGAAGTATTATTTATGTTGCACAGGGTGATCTTTTAGGCTAAAGAACTTAGCCCCCCCCCCTCCCATTTCTGTTTAAAGTAATTCTTTTATTTGTCGAAGTGTTTCTTTTCTCTTAGACTAATTCATATAATTCGAATTCTTCCGAGACCCACCATTGTGGACCTCGAGGAGTGCCTAACACATTCTCCTCAAGGTAATTTGATCCCCTACCCGATCTTTGGTGACTGAGACAGGTTAATCTAAAGTTATTTGCAAATAGGTGCCCTAACACACCTCAAACTCGTTAGGTCGTGACTCTCTCTTTTATAACCCTTCCTTTAAAAGATTTTTCACGTGCCGAAACCCGATTTCGCGCGAAAAAGGGGCGCGGCAGTAATAATACTCAGTATTTAATTATAGTTGATATTATTTCATGGCTTGAAAGGTTAAAATTATATAATGCAGAAATTGATTTGGGATTTACCATTGTGAAAAAAATATTTATTTTCCTGCTTCATATTGAGTTATTATTATTATTTACATAACCCATGATTATTTAGCATTTCTGTATTTTTATTGTTAGCCCATAGTAAGTGTCGATATCGACCCCTCATCACTACTTCTTTGCATTATTATTGCTGTTATTGCCTTGTCATAGGTTGTTTATGCTGTTATTGATGTTTCAGAGTTGGTAGGATTGGAACCATAATGGTTGCAGTGATGATTTAATCATTTAGTCTTTAAAAAAATAACCTTAAAATGACAAAAAGTCAACTGAGAGTTGACTTATTGGTAAATAATCTCGGAATGCGGATTTTATGGCTTGGATAGCTTCGTTAGGCGATTTGGGACTTGGGAGTGTGTTCGGAATGTAATTTTCAAGTCTGGTGCAGAATTAGGCTTGAATTGGCGAAAGTTAGTTTTTGGCGAATTCCGACCGGTAGTGGAAAATAGGCTATCAAGGTCGGAATGGAATTCTGACAGTTGGAACAGGTTCTTAATGTCATTTTGGACTTGTCTACAAAGTTTCAGGTCAATCAGAGTTTTGGGTAGTTTCGGCGTTGTTGGTGGAATTTAGAAATTTCAAAGTTCATAGGCTTGAATTCGATGAGTTTTTGGGGTTTTGATGTCATTTTTGACGTTTCGAAAGCTCTACTAAAATCGAATGACCATACGTGGTGTGTTGGTATGTTTGGTTGGGTCCCGAGGGGCTCTGGATTGTTTTGGGTGGTTAACGGGGAGTTTGGAGCATAATTGATGTTGTTGAAGTTGTTGGTGCTGGTGTTTTCGCACCTGCAGAAGAGGAGCCGCAGATGCGGGCTCGCAGGAGCGGACGAAGCTCCGCAGATGTGGAAGTTTGGCTGGTTTAAGGATTTCCGCATGTGCGAGGTAATTTCCGCACCTGCGAAGCCGCAGGTGCGGGAGGTCGAGCACAGGTGTGGAGGCTGAGCACTTTAGGGTCTTTCCGCAGGTGCGCACCTGGGACCATAGGTGCGGTTCTGCAGGTGCACGTAAGCAGTCGCAGGTGCGGAACCACTGTTCAGAGAGTATAAAAAACATGCCTTCGCATATTTTGGCAATTTTTTCTCAATATTTCATACGAGTTTGAAGCTTTTGAAGGGTTTTGAAGAGGGAATTCGGTAGTTCTTCATTGAGGTAAGGTGTTTGGACTCTAAACTCGTTTATATGTGATTAATGGACGGATTAATGGTGAAAAATTAGGGAAAAATTCAGTGCAAAATGGGTAATTAGGGCTTGGGATTAAGAGGATTTAGAATGGGAATTTGAGGGGTCATTTGGACTGCGATATCAGTGTTCTTGGTATGTATAAACTCGTGGGAGAATGAGGATTCTTGTGGTGTGAATTTTATCGAATTCCGAGGCGTGGGCCTGGGGCTAGGGTTTGACCAATTTCGGGATTTTTGAGTATTTTTGATAAATTTCAATTGGGTTTCATTCCTTAGCATATTATAACGGTACAAATCTGATTGTTGGTAGATTTGGAGCACTCGGAGGCCGAATTTAGAGGCAAGGGCACTGCGGAGTAGTATTTTAGTCGGTTTTGAGGTAAGTAACGTTTCCAAACTTGGAACTGAGGGTTCGAAACCCTAAGTTATCTGATAATTGATGATAATTAAGGTGACGCACGTGCCAAGTGACGGACATGCGGGCGTACACCGAATGTTTGTGGCCTGGCTCATCCCATGGCACTGCCTAATGGTTATTTTAGGCTGATACTGGTACTGTGAAGGTTGTATTTACTTTGAACATATTATAAATCATGTTAAGTATAAATGCAAAGTCTTCACGCTGAAAATACTGAGACCTGAGTGGTCGTCTATTATTGTCTCCTCTTGTGATTATTTGATATCATATACTCAGTCTTGTTATAGCATATCATTTCATGCCTCAGTCTCATAAATTGTTAATTATATGCATATTAATCATTGTTTGGGCTGATTTATACATCTGTGAGCCATATGAGTAAGACTGGAAAAGTAATGACTGCGTGAGGCCGAGGGTGTGTTATTGAGACTGTTATGAGATCGGACTCCACACCACAGCAATATTGTAATCATGCCTTCGTTGGTTTGATATAGCGCTTGGGCTAATAGGAGCCCCTCCGGAGTCTTTACATCCCCAGTGAGCGCATTGATATTGAGGGATGTATCTTCTCTGGACATGGATCTTGTCCGAAGTTGATATATGTGAGGGATGGATCTTCCCTGGACATGGAGCTTGTCCGAAGTTGATATATGTGAGGAGGATGGATCGTCCCTGGACATGGATCTTGTCCAAGTGTTGTTTTTCGAAGATGGATCTTCTCCGTGGGGCTGGATTGGCCTTTTTCCTTAGTACTGAGTGACATACTTCGGTATGGATCTTCCCTAGGCCTGAGAGCCATATATGGTACTGAGTGGACTTCTGTGGGAGAGTTGTGAGCACCATGTGCATTTTCACACTGTTGATATGTTGGCATGTAAAGCATATTGAGATATACCTAGCAGATTCTGTTGTTATTTTCTGATAAACTGAGAACATATCTAAATTTTTGTACGCTAATGATTACAATTGTTGAGGTTTAGTTCGTCACTACCTCTCAGCCCATAGTTTGGGTTCGTTACTTCTGAGTTGGTGTACTCACATTACCCTATGCACCTTGTGTGTAGATCCAGGTTCATCGGGACCCGGTAGCGGTTGCAGATTTGCTGTTAGAGTTTCTTTTGGAGCCTTCGAGGTAGCAGCTGACGATTGTAGCCTCGTCTTTTCCCCTCTGCATCTTCCTAATGCACTTTACTTTTCTGGACTATGTTGTCTATTCTCGTACCTTGACATTCTTATGTTGTAGTAGCTCGTGACTAAGTGACACTAGATCCAGGGTTGTAGAACTTGAACTTTGGTTTCAGATATTGTTTAAAACTTCAGATTTATTATTATTATTATCCACAAACTTGTAAAAAGGATATTTTATTGGTAATTTCATTTAGCTTAGATAAAATGGGTGGCTTGCCTGGTTCCACGACAGGCGCCATCACCACTCCAGAATTAGGCCGTGACAAGTTGGTATCAGTGCTCTTGGTTGAATAGGTCTCACCAGTCATGAGCATGTTTAGTAGAGTCTTGCGGATTGTTACGGAGACGTCTGTACTTATCTTCGAGAGGCTACATAACCCTTAGGAAAAATCTCACATTCTTGAATTCTTTTCGTGCGAATCCATTTTATTCATCAAAAAGTGTAACTCTTTGAATTCCTTTCATATATTCGAATGCGCACGTGAGCGCTTGGTATCAGTGGTACGTCAGCGGCTTGTGACTTCCATGGGTCAGATATGATTTTTAACATGTTAATAATGGGCCAGTCGGAAGGACTTGAGGCTGGATATTGTCTGTGGCTTGAGTGTTGAGATTTCATTTGGGTGAGCACATGTGTTGGGGGGCTTATATGTCCGTTTGTGTCCTTATTGATGGAACTTGGTGACTACATGACTACATGGTGAATGTGATCGGATAGTTAGATGTATTCACGCTGTTTGATTGTGACCAAAATGAATGGGCGGAAGGTGTGGCAAGAACCATTAATTATTTGACTTCTGTATTGAGTTAGAATATGGCTTCGAGTTGTGAGTATTGAAGGACCTCTCGTGTAGTTTAGTTGTGGAATGAAGTGCGGTTTTCCGTTATGTTCTGAGTTCCTGTGATGTCTTTTGAGCTGACCAATGCCCCAACAGCGTCTATGTATTTCAGTGTCGGTGTATTCAGCAGTGTTATAACTCCTTTGTTGATTTATTTATTTATGGCATCCTGCCGTACTCTCGTAGCCAGGGGTAGCATACTCATCATTTGATTATGGTATTATAAGGATATAAGGAAGAGAATCTTTGTGCGAAGTTCTCCAAGTGTGAATCGTTGGCTCAGTTCAGTAGCATTCTTGGGACACGTGGTGTCCAGTGATGGTATCTATGTGGGCATACCAGTGTGAGTAGAGCTTCCAGAAGCTCACGATTTCCGTGACCACGACTCTAGTGCTAGTAATGCCATCACCTTCAGGTTCTTATACCGCTTAATAGGATGTCTCGAGGGTAGGCAGTGGTTGTGTTCTAATGTAGGACGGTATAGTGAATGCGTGATAGCTATGAGTTTCGGAAGTATATAGAGGGATATCATTTTGAGGCTAAGCAGGCAGGGGTATCTCCTGCGGGTTGTCTTGAGGTGTGTGACCCTTATGTCTATTTGTAGCAAGTTCTTTTCTACCAGTAGATGATGTATGATGTAATTTGAGTTTAGATCGCTTGTGGGAGTTGGCATGACCATTACTATGGTGAGTGAATACAAGATTTGCATACGATTTGAGGGTTAGATGGTGTGGGTCATATAAGCTTATGGAGGATTTAGTTGAATCCCACCACAGTATGGTGGCAGTAATAGTGTATAGGCATTGTGAGTTACTGTTTGTCTTGATTGTTGGCTTTGAGCCAAGTGGGGGAGTCTGTTAATGGTAAGTTCATTGCACGATTATGTGTTGTATTGGTTTCGGTTCGAGGTGGATTGGTGAATCAGTTATGACCTGCAGAGGTGGAGTCTGGGAATGACTCGAGTAATGGAAATTTCTTCGATACAAGTTGTAATGTACTTTACGGATAGTGGAATTCATTATATGATGGAGTTGTACTGGTAAGTGTAGAGTGTGCAATGTATGAGTGTGCTTGTTGCTTCCAAGGTGTGGATTAATTTCCTAGTATGTGGATTGCAAGCGGGGTCAGGTCGTTCTGTGTACTTGGTTACTGTAATTGAAATTGCGTAGTGTTCGAGAATGGTTCAGAAGGATTCAAGGTTATATGTACCGATTGAGGATCTTCAAGGTGTGAGAAGGGCTAGAACTGAGATTTACGGGGAAGGTGTCAAGCCTTGTGGTGTATTTGCATTATCATGGATTCTATCCATCAGTATTAGGAAAGAGAAGGTAATGACTTTAAATTCGCATGAAGTCTCTTCAGGGTAAGTATTTCTAATGTGGTGCATTTGGGGATAATTGAGGGAGTATTCAGTGGCTTATGAGCCTTAGACAGTATATTTTTATGTTCGGGTTACGCGCGGTGAGTCGGGATTGAGAATTGCGATATTATGGAAAGAAGAAGTATCAATTCGAAGGTAAGTCAGAAGGAACCTAAGTAAATATAACAGCTTGGTAGTAGGTCGGATCGGCATGATAAGGGAATATGGTTAGTTTTTTGGGTGTTTATAAGGTAATGAGTTATTACAAGTGTTTCTTAGAAATTCTATTGGAATTTGGTGGCATGCGTAGCTTGGTTGAGTTAGAAGGATTTAGTCCTGGCGGTTTGGTGTCGTACAAATGTGATTCGGGAGTTCTTGATGGTTTCTACCACTGTACAGATGTATATTTCTACTGGCATGAGTTCCATGTGATGTATAGTAATTTTGCTTCTAGATGGGATCAAATGGAAAGTTCTTGGCTAGTTGAGTACGAAGTTGTTTGTGGCTAGGAAGGGAGCATGAAGTTCTCATATTTATCATAGGATTGCATGGCGTATGCGGTATTTTTTGTATAGTAGAGAGTGGCATATGTGAGGTCACTGTTCAGTTCTAGAAGGAAGGTCAGAACTGGCAATTTCAGATGATTAGGTAAAGGATACCACTATTGGGTGGCTGGATGAGAGTATACATTTATTAAGGACAATGTGTTTAAGGCAATGTGTTTGAATAAGGGTGCTTCATTGGTGTTACGACACTCTCTTATTGGATCGACTGCTGATATTCTAGGTTGCTTAGTGACACAGAGGAATTATGGGGGTATCCCTCGTGGAATGATAAAGTATTAGGGGTGTGTTATACATTTGAGCGGTGGAATTGGGATCAGATATGGTAATTGGTGCGCCTCATGGATTTTGAGACTGGGAGTTTTCATGAATTGATTATTTTTGTAGTTGTGAACTACGAGGATGCGAGCAAAGCTAGTCAGGTGTTAGTATATGTCATGATTCACTCATTATGAATGTTCGGACAGTTATGTACCTATTGTGGGTGACCAGAGTTGACTTAGAGTTATTGGTAGGCTAGTATGGGTGTGTGTATTGCACCGACTCGGAAGTGTTGACCCCAAATTACTATTTTTCAGGGATGTACCATTTGATTGTCATTGAGCTTATTCGTGTTTCGGAGTGGTCTATGAGTTACCTTTCGGTGTTTCGAGGAGTTGTGGTCGTTGGTTATGTTCTTTCTGGTTCGGGTGGCATGGTATCGTCCAATTTCCCCCGTGGTTAGGCAATTCACTTTGAGTAATTGATGTCGAATTTTGCATGGTTATTGATTTTGAGCAAGGTGGCTTGGAGTGTGTCACGTGGTCCAGTGGTTGGATGGGATCACGCTTTGCAGCTCAGTTAGGTAGAGGTATGATCCTTAGTGTCGGATTTGTGTGATATTGTTTCACGATGTGTATCAGGCTTTTAGCATGATGTGGTAATGGTAAGTGTGAGTGGAAGGATAGCCCTCTCGTGTGAGTCTTCTTTATTTAATGAATTGAGCTCTTGGTATGTGGTTATTGAGTGCACAAGTTGCACAATTTATGGCTCTGGATGGTATCGAACTGATCTGGCGAATGGTTACTGGTTTCTACGTGTTTCTTTCATCATCGGCAGTATATGGAAGTGCTATAGCAATGCATTTCTTGATGAGAGGATATGTACCGGTATTGGGTTGTTTTTAGCAGCTATTGTGATTAGGAGTTACTGCTATGGGTGGTTGAGTCATTTGGTATGTTATGTGGTTTCATCTTGGGTTATGGATATGGCTTGATACAGCGTGTTCAAACTATTTCAGCTTATAATTGTGGGATTTGAACTTGTAAATCATTTCAGAAGTGGAACTTGGTTCTAAGGTTTATGGGTCAAGATTGGATTTCAAAATTTCAACTGTGTTGTGCTATTAGACCTATATGGGGTAGAGTGACGTGGGATCACCTCCGAATATGTGCATGGAAAGTTACACAACAATTTTTGGTGGTGTTGGAACAGCTCTAGGCACGTTCAAGGATGAACGTATGTTTAAGTGGGGGAGAATGTGATGACCCGGTCGGTCGTTCCGTAGAATTTGCATTATTATTGTTGTTATTTCCTTGTCATAGGTTGGTTATGCTGTTAGTGATGTGTTAGAGTTGGTAGGCTTGGAATCGGGATGGTTACAGTGATGATTTAGTCACTTAGTCTTTAAAAAAAATAGCTTTCAAATGGGAAAAGGTCAACTGAGAGTTGACTTATTGGTGAATAATCTCGGAATGCGGATTTTACGGTTCGAATAGCTTCGTTAGGTGATTTGGGACTTGGGAGTGTGTTCGGAATGTAACTTTGATGTTCGGTGTAGAATTAGGCTTGAATTGGCGAAAGTTAGTTTTTGGAAAATTCCGAGCGGTAGTGGAAAATAGGCTATCGGGGTCAGAATGGAATCCTGACAGTTGAAACAGGTTCGTAATGTCATTTTGGACTTGTCTGCAAAGTATCAGGTCAATCGGAGTTGTCTGCGGTAGTTTCGGCATCGTTAGTGGAATTTAGAAATTTCAAAGTTCATAGGCTTGAATTCGATGAGTTTTTGGGGTTTTGATGTCGTTTTTGATGTTTCGAAAGCTCGACTAAGTTCAAATGATCATACATGGTGTGTTGGTATGTTTGGTTGAGTTCCCGAGGGGCTCGGGATGGTTTTGGGTGGTTAACGGGGAGTTTGGAGAATAATTGTTGTTGCTGAAGTTGCTGGTGCTGGTGTTTTCGCACTTGCGGAAGAGGAGTCGCAGATGCGGGCCCGCAGGAGCAGACGAAGCTCCGCAGATGCGGAAGTTTGGCTGGTTGAAGGATTTCCGTAGGTGCGAGGTAATTGCCGCACCTGCGAAGCGGCAGGTGCGGGAGGTCGAGCGCAGGTGCGTAGGTTGAGGACTTTGGGGTCTTTCCGCAGGTGCGCGTAAGTGGTCGCACGTGCGTAACCACTATTCAGAGAGTATAAAAACATGCCTTCGCGAATTTTAGCAATTCTTCTCAATACTTCATCCGAGTTGAAGCTTTTGAAGGGTTTTGAAGAGGGAATTCGGTAGTTCTTCATTGAGGTAAGCTTTTTGGACTCTAAACTCGTTTATATGTGATTAAAGGTCGGATTAATGGTGAACAATTAGGGAAAAATTCAGTGCAAAATGGGTAATTAGGGCTTGGGATTAAGAGGCTTTAGAATGGGAATTTGAAGGGTCATTTGGACTCTGCTTTCTGTGTTCTTGGTATGTATAGACTCGTGGGAGGATGAGGATTCTTGTGGTGTGAATTTTGTCGAATTCCAAGGCGTGGGCCCGGGGGTCGAGTTTGACCAATTTCGGGATTTTTGAGTATTTTTGATAAATTTCAATTGAGTTTCATTCCTTAGCATATTATAATGGTACAAACTGATTGTTGGTAGATTTGGGGCACTCGGAGGCTGAATTTAGAGGCAAGGGCACTGCGGAGTAGTATTTTAGTCGGTTTTGAGGTAAGTAACGTTTCCAAACTTGGAACTGAGGGTTCGAAACCCCAAGTTATCTGATAATTTATGATAATTAAGGTGACGCACGAGCCAAGTGACGGGCATGCGGGCGTACACCGAATGTTTGTGGCCCTGCTCATCCCATGGCACTGCCTAATGGTTATTTCAGGTTGATACTGGTACTGTGAAGTTTGTATTCACTTTGAACATATTAGAAATCATGTTAAGTATAAATGCAACGGCTTCACGCCGAAAATACTGAGACCCGAGTGGTTGTCTATTACTTTCTCCTCTTGTGATTATTTGATTTCATATACTCAGTCTTGTTATAGGATATGATTTCATGCCTCAGTCTCAGAAGTTGTTAATTATATGCATATTTATGATTGTTTGGGCTGATTTATACATTTGTGAGCCATATGAGTAAGACTGGAAAAGTAATGACTGAGTGAGGCCGAGGGCATGTTATTGAGACTATTATGATATCGGACTGCACACCGCAGCGATACTGTAATCATGCCTTCGTTGGTTTTGATATAGTGCTTGGGATTATAGGAGCCCCTCCGGAGTCTTTACATCCCCAGTGAGCGCATTGATATTGAGGGATGGATCTTTCCTGGACATGGATCTTGTACGAAGTTGATATATGTGAGGGATGGATCTTCCCTGGACATGAATCTTGTCCGAAGTTGATAGATTGATGGATCGTCCCTGGACATGGATCTTGTCCGAGTGTTGTATTCCGGAGATGGATCTTCTCCGTGGGGCTGGATTGGCCTTTTTCCTCAGTACTGAATGAATATGGTCACCGGCGTTTATGCATATTCCTGGATGGATCTTCCCTGGTCCTGAGAGCCATATATGGTACTGAGTGGACTTTTGTGGGAGAGTTGTGAGCACCATGTGCATTTTCAGATTGTTGATATGTTGGCATGTAAAGCATATTGAGATATACCTAGCAGATTTTGTTGTTATTTTCTGATAAACTATGAAAATTTCTAAATTTTTGTACGCTAATGATTACAATTATTGAGGTTTAGTTCGTCACTACCTCTCATCCCATAGTTTGGGTTCGTTACTTCTGAGTTGGTGTACCCACGTTACCCCCTGCACTTTGTGTGTAGATCCAGGTTCATCGGGACCCAGTAGCGGTTGCAGATTTGCTGTTAGAGTTTTTTTTGGAGCCTTCAAGGTAGCAGCTGGCGATTGCAGCCTCATCTTTTCCCCTCTGTATCTTCCTAATGCACTTTACTTTTACAAACTATGTTGTCTATTCCCGTATCTGGACATTCTTATGATGTAGTAGCTCGTGACTGAGTGACACTAGATCCGGGGTTGTAGAACTTGAACTTTGGTTTCAGATATTGTTGAAAACTTCAGATTTATTATTATTACTATCCACAGACTTGTAAAAAGGATATTTTATTGGTAATTGCATTTAGCTTAGATAAAATGGGTGGCTTGCCTGGTTCCACGACAGGCGCCATCACGACTCCGGAATTGGGTCGTGACACTTTAAGGTTAGATTAGATACTTATTGGGTACATTTTGTATATGTACTCACACTACATTTCTACACTAACCATGCAGGACCTGAGGCAGGTGCATTTGGCAGTCTTACCGGTGTGCACCCCTATTACCCTGAGGCCTAGTGGTGAGCTGGCTCCTGAGCCGTCCTGCAACACCTAGAGTCTCTATTTTGCACTTGCTTTCTGTCTATAATTATTTCAGGCAGTAGTTAGAGTTTTGTATAATCTACAAGTTGCTCATACACTTAGGACACCAGGTCTTGGCACACATTCTAGTAGACTATATGGTTTTGGAGTATTTATATATCTATGATTGCATTCAATATCTTTGTTTTATTTATTAAACTTTCTAATTCTTATATCTCTTAATAAATGAAATTAATTATTTTGACACTTATTAGAAAGAGTAATCACGTAGTTAGTTTACCGTTGGCTTGCTTAGCAGCGTCGTTGGGCGCCATCACGGCCTATAGGAGAAATTGGGTCATGACAGGTTTGGTCACCAGGCGTTGGGATAAGTGCATGGTGCTCAACTTGTACATAATATTGAGCATAATGATTGTCAATTGATCCATGAACTTTTTTCATGAATAAATTCTGGATTTAAGATAAGTATTTTACCTTATTTTTCTCTTTTAAGTTCTTGAAATTCTATAATATGATTTTAAATACAAGCAAAGATAATAAATTTTGATTATAACCCTAATAGAGTTTGTGAGAAATTATAACCACTCGAAGTGGTAAAATTTCTATGTCTTGCCATAATCAAATTCATATATAATTATGAGCACAAGAAGTGGCAACCCGTCCCTGAATTTGCTTCATTCTCGTTCCCTGGAGAGTATATGATAGCAATATGCAATAAGTATGAAAGAAGACAAAATTATTACTGTAAGGGTATCAATGGATGTGGACTGTCACAACCCGGAATTCACACCGTCGGGACCGTGATGGCACCTAACTTAACACTTGCTAGGCAAGCCAATGTTCGAGTTTATTTAGCCAATTCCTTACCTTTAGGGTTTTTACATAAAAAACTATAAATAAATCGAAATAACGTGAAATTTCATAAATAACAACTTTATTTACTTACTATTACAACCCAGAATCTGGAGTCAAAATTCATGATTTGTCCAAAAGAAAAATACCATTGTTTGTGATATAAGGAAAAACAGTAAGTATGGGGGTATAGAAGGGGACGTCAGGGCCTGCGGACGCCAACAGGACTACCTTGGGTCTCCTAGATGTGAAGTTAGCCAACCTCTTGATCAGCCACAACCTTCTCCATAATCTGTACAGGAAGTGCAGAGTGCAGTATCAGTACAACCGACCCCATGTACTGGTAAGTGCCGAGCCTAACCTCGACGAAGGAGTGACGAAGCTATGGCGGGACACACAATATAATCTGCATACAGTAAGTAACAAAATGGAAAGGAAGACAGAATAAAGTATAGCAGTATCTTGCAAGAAGTAAGTACAATACCCAACGTATTACATCAGTGCCCAGCTATAACAAATCCTTCAGTGCAATTCAAAACTACAGTACGACTAGCACATCCAAGAAAAGCATAAACATATAGGTTGTTGCGGCGCGCAACCATATCCCACCGTACATATTATAATTCTCCCTTATTTCCTCTAAATAACATGACTAATAGAATATAAATAAAAGTGTTGCGGTGTAAAGCCCGATCCCACCATATCACAATAATCACAATCACAATTCACCCTTATTTCACCATAATCCACCCTTATTACACCTATTGCGGCATGCAACCTGATCTCTCTGTATAATACTAATTCACCCTTATTCCTCATCAATATATTACTGTTATTCCTCATGTTGCGGTGCGTAACCCAATCCCACCATATCAGTATCAATTATTCAGTAAGTACAAAAATTTCACAATTTAGCACAAAGACCTTCACGATACATGAACTTCAAACAAAGCAAACGAGAAGCTTATAATCTATAAAAACTTCCACAAGTAATACTAATCAGCGAAACAAATCCAGAATATATCATTAAAAGTATCAATGAAACAACTTAAGAAAGTAAAAGGGGGCAATAAAGCTACAGGATAACTAATACCTTCAACAAGGAGAAACAAGGTCTAACAAGTAGCAATTAGGCATGAAATACAAGCAAAGCATGTAACAGTTAAGGCAGGGAAATAAACAATATAAGAGGAACGGGAAGGAAACAGACAAGACAGATAAATTGGCGGCGTATAAGTACTCATCACCTTACATATACGCTGCTCACATGATTTTCATATAGCAATTAAGGCAAGGGTTCCTAATCCCTCAAGTCGAAGTTAGGCACAACACTTACCTCGCTCCACAAGCCTGTCAATGCTCAATTACAACTTTTCCTCTAGAATCCACCTTCGAACCACTCGTATCTAGCCACAATTTACTTAATAACATCAAATATTGCTAAAGGAATAAATTACAATGCATGAATTTATATTTCCCAAACTTTTCCCCAAAAAATCAAACATCGACCCCGGCCCGCTTCGTTAAAACTCGAGATTCAGACCAAAACCCATTCACCTATTCACCCCCGAGCCTGATTATGTATTTATTTTTGAAATCCGACCTCAAATTTAGGTCTAAATCACTTTTTTCCAAAAATCCCTAATTCGACCCAAACCCCCAATCAGCTGCAGATGTCGCACATGTGACCTGGGCTTCGCAAATGCGACCCCTTTTCATTTTTGCACCCTTCGCAAATGCGAAAATAATAGGATCGCAAATGGGACCATTTCCTCGCAAATGCGAACAATCCCTTTCCACAGTTCCCATCGCAAATGCGATTACTAGCCTTCTGCAATTGCGAACATAATGTTGCAAATGCGAACCTAGGCTAACATAGGCATATTTCGCAAATGCGAATAAATCCTTCCTAATTGCGAAGCTGACAGACAAAGGGGATATTCACAATTGCGAACACTGATCACAAAATTGCGAAATCAGAGGCCAGTTCCCAGAAAATGCAGACATCAGCAAAATTTCCAAGTCTAATTCAATTTGTAGCCTATCTGAAACTCATCCGAGCCCTCGAGGCTCTAAACCAAAAGTGCACACAAGTCTAAAAATATCATATGAACTTGATCGCGAGATCAAATTACCAAAATAATACCTAGAACTAAGAATTTAACACCAAATCACATGAAATTTTCAAGAACACTTTGAAATTCCTATTTTCTCAATCGGACGTCCGAATCACGTCAAATCAATCCCGTTTTGTACCAAATTTTACAGAAAAGTCATAATTATGGTATTGGACCTATACGAGGTTCCGGAACCAAAATACGGACCCGTTATCTAAAAAGTCAAACTTTGGTCAAACACTTCAATTTCATTAAGCTTTCAACTTTTACATTTCGACATAGTCCGATATCGTGGGCTAGGGACTTATTATTTTGATTCGGGGCATACGCGCAAGTCTCAAATCATGATACGGACCCATCGGGACCGTCAAAACATGAAGTCAAGCCTGTTTACCAAAAATATTGACCGAAGTCAACTCAAATGATGTTTTTAGGCAAAATTTCTTAATTTTACCAGTTTTTAACATAAAAGTTTTCGGAAGGCCAGACTGCGCATGCATATCGAGAAAGGATAAAACATTATTCTAAAGTTTTCAATTCACAAAATTAAATTTAAATTATAATATGACCTATCGAGTCATCACATGGACATGGCAATAAACGAAATTATAATTGTCATCATTGTGGTAATGAAAATAATAAAGATTCTCAAAATATTTCTTCACTCTGTGAAAATAATGTTTATCATTGATTTGACATGAGATTATATGATTATGGTCCATTCATGATGTGAATGTGACAATATCTGATTTATGAATACATATTCATTCTTGAAAGATTATGAACGTGCTAGTGGTAGTGGATATACCACATTAATCTCTAGAAAGAGGTTTGAGATGAAAAAAGAAAATAATATCATTATTATGGCATGAATTATCATTGATCACATGTCTATTATGATTATGGCAAAATATTATGGCAATGTGATTATTACATAGTAAAAGTAATACAAGCAACATATCTTTCTATAATTATTATGACCATGAACATAATGGTATAACTTTCTCCTTGAAAGAGATATTCACCACATGGATGTTGATGGATATGTGGTAGTACAAAATTAATTAAAATCTCTAGAAGAGCCAATTATACTATTTTGGAGAAATAAAATTGATAATCAATAAGGCAGTGTGTTGTAGTAAGTCCCAAAGAAACTTATATAGTTTCTAAAGTATTCGCGAAATTGGTTGGTTATATTGAGACTATAAATAAAGGAAAGATATAATATCTTCTTACTACAACTTGTAGTGTGGTAATATGTATGTGAAAAGCTAGTTGCTTTATTCTCTAGTTTGTACTACACAAACAAAAAATGTCACAATAAAATAGAAGTTTATTGATATAAAAACCGATATGATAATAAACTTGGAGTTTATTCATAATTGCACGCGTCATGGTGTAAACCTGAAGTTTATCAATATTGATAATTTATCCAGTTGGCATAAATGGTTTACCCATGTTAATTTAATTATGATGTGCAAAAATAAAAGATAATTCACATGAGTAAATATTAAAGAACTATAAAGTTCTTTAAGAATTCTCTTATGTTACTTATTCTCATTAATTAATAGACAACCTAAAATTAAGATTGAATCCCATGAATGCTGGAAATATCAAAGTGAATATGGGCTCATTCACCTGTCATGTATACCACATAAGATGCATCTATGAGGTGGTTACATGTAAAATTATTATTAACCTGCAATCTGGTGTTTGCCAGGTAAGTTTCTCAATAATTTAATTTGGAGCATAATTTCCAGATTTTCTATTCAAGACAGTTAATCTTGATAAATTGGTTTATATCACAGTTGATTTAGGAAAATGATTTATTGAGTGCCTCCACTTAATAGCTAAACTATTGCTTGTGAGAATAAATTTATCTATATAAGTTTGATATAAGTTGTACACGAAAGTATATTACATTCTCCCGTTATGAGTGGTTCAGGGTCAAGAATCAAATAATTCCATTTTATTATTATTAATGTGTGGGTATATTTTGATTAGCACCATAATGCACAAAGATGGGCTTTCAAAGTTGAGGAAGCAAATTAGCTTTTCTAACATGAGGGGAAAATAAGATAAATAATTGAGAAAACGTTACCTGGAATGAATTATTATTTGTACATCTAGATCCTCGAATAAAACAATATATCAACTTGAAGCTCATAAAAAGATATTCATCTGCAATATATTGTAAAGCATGTCAGAGAGATTTTCTGACCAAAGAAAGTAACTATATTCTCACTGCAAATGCTCATGTTAGAATAAGTCCTAGAAGGACAAAGTCAATGGTACGATTAAAGCATATAGAAAAATCGGTTTCAAATAAAATTCTTGATAAAGAAGATGAACAAATGATCAAAATGATCATAATAATAAGGCAAGTGATCTAGAATATCACATGACATAACACTTCATAAATTCTCAAGAGAGGACCAGGTACCTGAAAATATGAATGAAGTGATCTTTATGTTATGTCTTTGTGAAAAAAAGGAGGTTGAAACTGATATAAAACGTTTGTTGATGACATCTATGATGTTGATACCCAATTTTTCCTCAAACTATTTTAAAATTTTTATATATACCTTCAAAATCACTCTTTATAATAACTTATATTTTTCCGTAATTTTTCATATTTTTATTAAATTCTTTTCCAATTTATTTAGTATTTTTATATTCAATAATTATTCATAAATTGTATTATAAATAATTTCAAAATATTTTCCAGCTCAATATATCATTTTTAATCTTATTAGTATTTAATTATTTCACAAATTAGCCATTTGGCATTATTTGGCCATAATTACAATAATTTGCAATTATAGCCTAGTTATACATTTTATGCCATTTAAGTTAATAATTATTCATTTTATATTTTCTATATTAGTTAATTACCTTAATTTCGCCTAATTAGCCTTAATTTCATTTTATTTGATCATTAGCTATTGTTATTAATTATTTATCTAATTTTAATGGGTATTTAACAAATAGTCATTCTTTATTTAAATTCCAGCCTAATTAATCCTGGTCCTTAACCCAATTAAACTAGCCCATACCCCAAGCCCAACACACTATCCTACCCGGCCTAAATACCTGTTTAATTTGAACCACTGATTAATTTCAATCAATGGTCGAGATCGCCTATTACCATAATTAACCTAAGACTACCCCCTCCCCCCCGGTCTCTCGTTCTCTCCCTCTCACTTCTGAGCCATCTCTCTCAACTCTCTCTCGTCCCTTCAACCCCCTCCAGTGGACCTGACCCTTCTCCGGCCATCGCCTTGCCGGAATCTATGTTGATTCAACCACCTACCAGCCTTATGGCTCCCTCCTTGAACGTGTGTCACTGTTTTGAGGCCTTCAAGTGAACCAGAGGCAGTCCACTCACCTCTACGATCTCATTTCATTTTTCCGGCCTCCCATGGCCATCTGAGTAAGATCTTTACACTTTTCGATTAAAACCGACAATTTCGAGTTATTCTCTTCTCCTTTCTAGGTTCTCTTTGGAAACCCTAACTTTAAACCTCCCGATCCTTTTAGATCTTTCACAAGTCTATATGTATTATGAGGTTTTTCCATGTTTTCCTTAAAGATCTTCTTGTTTTCTGAAATGACTCTTCACTTCTCAAAACTAGGGTTTCAAGATCTTTTTCAAAACAGTTCTTCCTCTAGTTTCTTAGTATTATTTTTGTGATTTTATCGTGTTTAAACATTATTTGAGCCGTTCTCTTTTTGTTTGATTGATTTTGATAAAAAGCACCAAATTTTTGGGTTCAATATGTGAATCTGAGTTTATTTTACAATGTTGTTTACCTATTCTAGCATGACTACCTTGCTTGCGTGTATACTCTATGTGTTTTGTGGTTTCTTTCTCTATAATTACTTATTAGGGTTTCTGATTCTTTGTCGCCTCTGCCTAGACTATGATTATCTATTGATTCCTTTAATTATCTGCTATTTTCTTATATGTATCCCTAATTTCGTGATTAGGGTTTCTGATTTTTGCTTAATATGTGTTATTCCAGTATAGTTTTACCATTTTTGTATCTCTAAATAAGTATGATTAGTGCTTTAGTGATTTTTACACCATACTCTACTGATTTTCGAGTATTTTCCTTTGAGTAATACTGATTGCCTGATTTTTGAATATTTCCTTAAAATGGTGGTATTTTCCTTTGAGTAACACTGATTTCCTGTGATTTGAAGATTTCCTCACTAATTTTTAGAATCTGAATCATCTCTTGCCTTATTTTTATGAATAAACTTGCTGTCAATTAATTCTTATACATTTTTCTTAATTAGTATATTTTGTATTAAGTCTTGGTTGCGTGCTATATACTTTTACGACTCGTTATATGGTAAAATCATTCCCTCAATTGATTCTTTTCCTTGTTTATCACTGTTTTTTATCCGTTTGAACATTTACCCCATAATCAAAGAGAGTACTTGTATTAATTGGATTCTAATTATAATTTACTTCTATAATTGGGGTGAAATGTTATTTGTTACCATACTCTTCTTCCGGTTTTCAAAACTATAAGTACCTCTGCTCTTTCATTATCAAAACGAACAGAGACATTGTTTTAAACCCTCTGTCACACACACATATCCTCTCTCTTGCTCTTCTTTCTGGTTATTTTCTACTCTCAGTCGGTTGCAAGCCAAGACTAAGTATTGTACTCTCTTGCTCTTCATTCTGTGCTTATTCTCTCTTAACTGGTATGTCCTCAATTTAGTTTAAAGTCTCAAAAACAACATGCTCCTCTTGGTATTTCAATTCATCTTATTTATATTATTCTTTTACTTATGGTTTTGTTGTTTACCTTGTAATTAGCATGTCTACTTATGGCTTTACTAGTATGATTCATAAATTGTACCCTCTCCCTTAAACTCAACATGTTACCCCCTTAGTACCCCTCAATATGATTATGTTGATTCCTGGCATGAACCTCTTTGTGGAAAAACTACTTATGTGGTTGTTATGTTCTGGGTAAGTCTGTTAGGACTTCTCTGATTATGACTTATGTGAAAATCTGTCTGTTGTGTACTTACTCTTATGTGTGTCCTATTTTTCCCTAACCCCCTCACTTCCCTGTTTGAGATTGTTCCAATGGTCATGTTCATTGTACTTGTTCTATGTGTGCTGTTTTGTTTTGAGTTCTTGTTCTGATTGCCCTATTCCCTTTCTCTTTCAAACAGTTTCTCTCTTAAAGTAAAAGCTTCTGTTTTTTTTTCCAAAACTTATTTCAAACCAGCTGTTTAAAAAAAATTGTTTTCCAACTCAACCTTTTCAAAACTATCACATGAACTTCACTAGATTCCTAGACCTTTAAGTTGTGCCCGCTCAGTGTGAGCACTGCTTTGGGACCTTGAGTTCCCTCTGAACTCTGACACACTGAGGTTGGTATTTCCACACAAAACATGTTTAACTCCTGGTTACTAAGTCTGGGTGTGAGCACTGCCCGGGAGCCCTTGAGGTCCT